>PVKC010029169.1:0-15213 GCA_004027635.1 Crocidura indochinensis
AAAAAAAACACCCCCCTTTCACCAGTGAAACATTCTCATCACCAATATCTCCAGTCTCCCTCTTCCCAACACCATCCTGTATTTGAGACAGGCAGTCTATTTCTCTCACTTATTGACATTGTCACCATAGTTGTCAGTGTAGTTATTTCTCTAACTGCACTAATCACTCTTTGTGGTGAACTTCATATCATGAACCAGTCCTTCCAGCCTTCATCTCTATTGTCTCTAGGTATTATTACAATAATGTCTTTTGTTTTTCTTAAAACTCGTACATGAGGGAGACTATTCTGTGTCTATCTCTCCCTCTGACTTATTTCACTCAGCATAATATATTTCATTTACATCCATGTATAGAAAAAATTCATGACTTCATCTCTTCTGACGGCTGCATAATATTCCATTGTGTATATGTACCATAGTTTATTTAGCTGTTCATCTGTAGAAGGGCATCTTGGTTGTTTCCAGAGGCTGGCTATTGTAAATAGCACTGTAATGAATATAGATGTGAGGAAGAGATTTTTATATTGTATATATATGTATATATATACATACATATACCCCTAGGAGTGATATACTGGATCATATGGGAGCTCAATTTCAAGTTTTCTTGAGGAATCTCCATATTGTTTTCCATAAGGGCTGGGCTAGATGTCATTCCCACCAGCAGTGAAAGAGAGTTCCTTTCTCTCCACATTCCTGCCAACACTGATTGTTCTTATTCTTTTTGATGTCCTTTTTCCCCTTAGAAACTGTGGCTTGCAATGTTGTTACTGAAGGAGTATCAAGCATATCACTTTACCTCTTTTCAGCACCCAGTTCTTGTTCAGCATGGTCATTTCCAGCTATCATCAGAGTCATCCCTTCTCTGTCCTAACTGCACTTTCCTGGCAAGCTTCTTACCTATCAGATGGTTTTGGGTGAAGAATCTCTCCCATTTCCTGAGCAAACTTTGTATCTTGGTTACTGTTTCAAAATTCATGACTTATGACTAAAGTCGTAATCTGGAAACACCCCAAGTGCCAGAGAACATGTGAGTATATAAAGAAACTATGGTACATCTACACAATGGAATACTAAGCAGCTGTTAGGAAAAATGAAATAATAAAATTTGCTCATATATGGATAGACATAGAAAATATTATGCTTAGTGAAATGAGTCAGAGGGAAAAGTTATAACCATAGAATAATACAACTCATTTGTGGGATATAAAAATTGATACTAAGCTTTTCCTGATATCCTTTCATTCATTACCCAACATTATACATACATTTCTTGATGACTTTTCTAGTTATCTTCTACCACACTTGCCTCCCTTAACCTAAAAAGAATAAAAAAATTACTTCATTTGATATGGCAGACATATGTTGCTATGTTACCAAATCTGTTACCCAAAATTGAGTAACTTAGAACAACAATTGTTTCTTTTATCCCCATATCTATGGATCAATCAATCGAGGTTGAGTTTTTTCTGGGTGCCATCCAATCAGGTGCAGTTCAAATTATTAATACTACTTGACATAATGGACTTCACAGTTCTTTTTCTTAATGTGTGGGTGTTGGATGCATTAGTCTCTCAACACACATTGCATTAACCACATATGCTGCACAGCCACTGGTAGTCCACCAGACACTAATTAGGCGAAAAATTAATTTTCAATAATGTGAGATTAGAACTGTTTCTGTTTTATATACATACAAAATTGCCTGTATATATAGTACAGTTGTTAAACATATGGGAGCTAGATCTGTCTGTCGACTACCAAATAGTTGAAAATCCATGTATATTTTTTACTCCCTCCCCAACTTAATTAATAACCTTGACCAAAAGACTTACCAGTATCTAAGTAATTTATTAACACTTATGTGTTTTATTATCTAGTTTTACAACTAAGTAAGCTGGAGAAAAAAATGCTAAAAAACTATGAGGATAAAAAACAAAAAGAATAAATTAGGAGGATGAAAAAATATATATAGAGAGAGATATTATAAGCTTATCTCCTTATAAGATTATAAGATTAATTTAAGTATTTATTATAAGTTTATTATAGGTTTATCTGCTTATAAGATTATAAGATTAACTTCAGTATTTAAATTAATATTGTATAAGATGTACCAAATATAAAACTATTGTATGATTAATACTAGACCTCAAAAATGAACAAAAAGGGGCCGGAGAGATAGCACAGTGGCATTTGCCTTGCAAGCAGCTGATCCAGGACCTAAGGTAATTGGTTTGAGTCCCATATGGTCCCCCATGCCTGCCAGAAGATATTTCTGAACATATAGCCAGGTACAGTAACCCCTGAACACCGCCGGGTGTGGCCCAAAAACAAAACACACAAAGAAAAAAGAACAATAATTTGGAAAAATGATTATTTAATAGATATAGACATTCATTTACTTTATTTAAAGAAATAGCAATTTATTAAAATTTGACAAAAGTTTCTGGGTCTGGAGAATAGTACAGGAATTAAGATGCATGCTTTATTATGTAGCTGATCTGGTTCAATCCTCAGTATCATATGATGCCTGAGCATCTTCAAGTGTGGCGTTGGAGGTCCCCAAGCACTCTCAGTGTGGCTGGGCTACTCTTAGGCCCTATAGCTCCTAAGCAATTGAATCTTCATGCCCTTGTGTTGGCCCACCAGGCCTGATTGACCATGAATCTCCAGGTTCTCCCTATTTTCAGTCCATTTATTGGAAAACTGTGTAAGTTATCCCTGCATTGGTGGTTAAGGGTAAGATGTCGGTTTTCCAGAAGTGTAGTGACTTATAAATCAAGGGGGCAACTTTATTTTGTTTAAAACCTTACAAAGACATTTTCTTCCCAAAGTTTCATAATCCATGATAACAAAGATAGCTTTGATATTTAAACAGTTAATAAGCACACCTAAGCTTGTATATACTGGTGTTTGGAGCATTTGTAATTCTACAGTTAAATGCAAACATCCCATGACTTCATTTGGTATTCTGTAAGTGTTTTTGCTGAAACATTTGCATTTTTTGCTACATAATTTATTATTTCCTTTATTGAAGTGCCATATAAATATTTTAAATTTATGTATGCTGGTAGGCTATTTCATTTGGGAATATTATTTAATAAAGCTTTGAAAAAATAAATGTTGTTATTAGATATTATAGAAGTGCCCTAAATTTTCTGTATTTAAACACTGTGTATAATAATTTTTTGTGGAGGGCAACATCTCAAGTAGTACTCAGGATGCCCTTGGGGCTCTGAAGCTGTGGTGCTGATCAGGTTCTAGGTGCTGGGGATTACTTGGGTCACCTGGTGGTTCTTAGGGCCTTTGAGAGTCTTAGCTGGAAATGTTGGTGGAACCATGTGGTACTGGAGTTAGAACATAATTGGGTACATGTTAGACACATAGCCAAACCACTGTATGATATCCTAGCCTTGTAGTTTACTTTCAGTTCATAACATAGGGAGCCTCTTCTCTTCTACTACTGCATCTGAGAAGAATGTGCTATATCTGTGGTAAGTGCCGCATCTCTCTTGCAGCATTTGTGAAGGGAGGTAGAGAATGAGCCAGACCCACCTACAAATGGTGTGTCTGTAGAGAATATACGTGCCTCTTTTATATAATTTTGCTGCAGAGACTGACCCCACTCTCAAGCAGCTGTGAAGGTATTGAGATCTAATCTGCTCTCAATTCTCATTGGGTGAAAATAGAGGAAGCTCAGAAAAGACATAGTAGATGTGTTTTGTGATTGTGCTCGAAACTCTCTGCAAGACTCTAGTAATAAGTCAGTTTAAAAATTGTTATTCTCTGCAGCCACTGCCAATCAGGGTTCCTGCCAGAATCTTAGGTGTGCAAGGTGGGAAGAGCCTCAGAAGAGACTCTGACCAGAGGGAAGCCATCCTGCTGGTATGTAATTTTAGGGTAGGAGTATTTCCCCATCCTCTGAAATTGCTGGAAGAGACATTTAGAAAGAGGGAATCAGAAGACATGGAAACAGTGACCCAGGACTGGATAGTATATACTGCTCCATGAGCCTTTAAATCTAAAGTTGGAGTATTGATAAGGCCTCACACTCTTTTTTTTTGGCCTACAGAGGAAACAATTGTTGAGGCAGAACTTGCTTCACTTATTGATAAGTAAATTATAGGTAATTGTTTTCCCAAACAATTATAACTGTAAATCTGAGCATGTAATACCATAGCTGCCTTTTGGGACACAGATATTTGTATTTGAACAGAAAGGCTTGATTATGTTCAAAGGCAGTTAATATTTTTCAAAAACCTTTAAAAATCCTGCAAACATTTTATATATCTATAAATTTTGCCTCAATGAAGTAATAATTTAACAAAAATATGTCCCAGCAGGGTGGTGGCACTAGAAGTAAGGTGCCTGCCTTGCCTGTGCTAGCCTTGGAAGGACCGCGGTTCGATCCCCAGGTGTCCCACATGGTCCCCCAAGCCAGGAGCGACTTCTGAGCACATAGCCAGGAGTAACTCCTGAGCATCACCGGGTGTGGTCCAAAAAAAATTATGTCCCAATCCATAAATATGAAATCTCCTCCCCAGCATATCTGAAGAGAAAAACCAGTGACTAATATAATTGAATTAAGACTTAGAAATTGTATCAGGCTTTCTTACCATGAGAATAATGTGGTTCCTTTTAAAAGTTGACACCAAATCTATTGCCCCTGAAATATATGAAGGAAGTGATTTCTACCTAAATTGTAGAGGAACAGGGCTTGTGTCAGGATGTTTTTAAAAAAGTGTGGGAAGAAGTAAAATTTTGCAAGCCTCAGGAAATACCTTCAAGGGGTAAAGCAGGTGTATTATATGTCCTTGTGCAATCCAACACTGTGTGGCCACTTCAGTAAAAGCTGGTGTAGCTTTAGTGGTCACTGAGCTCCATTGGAAAGCCTCTGACACACACACACACATGAAGGTGTAGAGGCTGGAGCAATAGCACAGCGGTAGGACCTTACATACCTCTTTTGTCAATTATTAGTTGACTGTATATTTGGGAATATGTCACTGGCTATTCTATTCTGAGCCATTGGTCTGAGACTCTAACTTTGTTCCAGTACCATGTTGCTTTGATCACTATCGCTTTATAGTAAAATTTCAGGTTAGGTAAGGAAGTGCTACCCAGTTTCTTGTTTTTCAGTATGGATTTAGCTAACCTAGATCTTTTGTGGTTCCATACAAACTTTATAACTGATTGTTATAAGTCCTTAAAAATGATATCTAAATTTGGATAGGGATAGCATTGAATATATATAGTAGTTTAGGTAAAATAGTCATTTTTTTTGTCCTCCAATTCACAATACAGACCAGGTGAAGGGTCTGTGTTGAGGAAATAGTCATTTTGATGATGTTGATTCTTCCAACTCATGAGCAGGAGATGTTCTTCCAATTCCTTAGGCCCTCTTCAATATTTTTCTGAAGTGTTTTGAAGTTTTCATTGTACATGTCTTTCCCCTTTGATGTCAGATTTATTCCTAGGTACTTGACATTTTTAGGTACTATTATAAATGGGATCCCCTCCTTAACCTCTTTCTCCTGTGCTTCGTTATTTGTATAGAGGAATTCTACTGTCTTTGTGTATTGAATTTGTAGCTGGCCACTTTGCTGTATTGGTTTATTGTTTCTAGGAGTTTTACTGTGGACTCTTTAGGGTTTTCGTTGTATATCATCATATCATCTGCAAAAAGAGATAGTTTGACTTCCTCTTTCCCTATTTGGATTTCTTTGATTTGCTTCTCTTTTCTGATTGCTACTGCTAGGACTTCTAAAACTATGTTGAATAAGAGCAGAGACAGTGGACAGTCTTGCCTAGTACCTGACCATAGTGGAAATGCTTTTAGTGGGATTTTTTGTTTGTTTGTTTGTTTGTTTTTGGGCCACCCCCAGTGACACTCAGGGGTTACTCCTAGCTATGCATTCAGAAATAGCTCCTGACTTGGGAGACTATATTGGATGCCAGGGGATTGAATGGTGGTCCATCCTAGGTTAGCATGTGCAAAGTAGATGCCCTATCACTTGTACCACCCCACTCCAGCGCCTAAACCTTATATTTTAGACTTTGTGCAAGTTATATTTATATCCTAAGACATGGTCTATTCTAGAGAAGATTCTTATGTGCACTTGGAAGAATGTGTATTCCACTTTCTGAGGTTGGAGGACCCTGTATAAAGTCCACTAGCCCTAATTCTTCTAGTTTCTTGTTTAGGGCTCTTATGTCTAGCAGTGATAATGGTGTGTTGAAGTCTCTTATTACTATCACATTTCCTTCTACATGTTTCTCTAGGTTTGTGAGCAAATTATTTACATATTTTGCTGACTCTACATTTGGTGCATAAATGTTTATCAAAGTTAGTACTTTTTGGTCTAACGTTTGCCTAATTGATATGTAGTGACCTTCTTTGTCTCTGAGCACTTTCTTGAGATTGAATCAAATTGGTTTAATATAAGAATGGCTCTTCCAGTTTCTTTTTGTTTTACATTGTCTTGAATAATTGATCTCCATCCTTTTATTCTAAGCCTCTGCTTGTTCTGTTCTTTTTGGTGTGTTTCTTGCAGGTAGCAGATGTCCAGTTTTGTTTTCTAACCCAACTCTTCTATGCATCTTTTAATGGGGGAGTTTGATCCATTGACATTTAAGGAGATTATTGACAAAAGAGTTGTTGTGATGTTATATTGTATAGGATTGTCGTTGTTACAATTGGGCATTTGGTTTTTGTTATTGATCTCTGAGGAGTTCATTTAGAGTCGGTTTGGTTAGCACAAATATATTTCTTGTCTGAGAATGTTTTTAGTCCTTCCTCCCATGTAAACACGTGAGAGTTTTGCTGGGGAGTGGACTCTAGGTTGGAAGTTTCTTCCATTCAGTAGTTTAAATAGTCTTCTCACCTGAATTATTTCAAATGGGAGCTCTGGTTTGATTCTATGTTCCTTGCTTTGTACCTGAGGGGTTTTATCCCTTATTGTTCTCTTTTTGTTTTTGGCCATTTGGATTACAATATGTCTTGGTGTTGATCTATTTGGATCTATTTTACTGGAACTCTTTTCACCTCTTGAATGTGTACAGGTTCCTCTTTACAAAGGGTGAGAAAATTCTCTGCTATATTTTCCCCACTACTTGTCCTCCCCTTTTAATTTTTCTCTCTTTCTGGTATTCCTATAAGCCATAGATTATTTATTTTATCTTTGTTCATTAAGTATCTTACACTTTCTTCCAATGTTTGTCTCTCATCCTTTTGATTTCTTTATTGTTGCTGACTTGCATTTGGACTACAAGTTTATCAATGTGATTCTCTATCTGTGTAATTCTGCTACTGTGGCTTGATAGCATGTTTTTTAGTTCCCTTATTTCCATTTGCATGGACTTTCTCGACTCTTCTGTTAGAGTTGTTCTTTGAGTTGGATGAATTGTTGGATGAATCTATGGATTTCTTAATTTATTTAGCTAGTGACTCTTTGAATTCTATTGTTAAAGCATTAAAAGCTGATGTTAGATCCTCATCTATTAAATTTGTACATTTTAGAGGACTTGGAAATCTGTTAGAATTTCTCCCCATTTCTCCAGCTGCTGATGTCTTCCTTAGTTTTTCCATTGTTCTTTGCATTGGGTGGTTTGGAGTGCTGGTATTTCAGGGTGATTTTCTTAAACTGGTCTGTGGCAGCGGGAAAGCTCTTCCACCTCTAATGCCAAAAGGGCGGTGAATGCGGTGAAGGGTTGCTTGTGTGCAGGGTCGTGCCCTTCCCTAGGGTCCTATGGAGACCTCTTTCACACTGCAGGAAAGGTGACTTGCACGTGGAGGTTGAGCCCTGACCTAGGATCCCCAGCTTTTCACCTTCACCTGTGGCAGCTGATGACCTCTTCTGCCACGCAGCACCCAAGGCAGGTGAAGAGAAGGTTTAATTTTCAATAGAGAGCTAATCATTAGCTCCTGACCTTTTTGCATTAGGAACTCACTTTTTGTGGGTTGGTTAATATATAAAAAAGTTAGTATAATAAAGTATTCCTTTTCATAAAACTCAAGTGAGACATGAGGAACATTTTCTGTTATATTTGATTGCTAGTTTAGGGATTTTTTTCACTTAATAATTTTGAAATTGGATACTGTAAAACTTTAAAATATCAGCTGATAAAATACCTTTGCCTAGTAAGTTTAAAGTACTGTTAAACATGTATTCCACTCTTGGGGTTTGTTGTTTGATGTTCTTGCTACCACACTTTCTGGAGTGTTTGTCTTTGGTGGGGAGGGCACACCAAGCCGTGTTCAGGGATTACTCCTGGATCTGCACTCAAGAATAAATCCTAACAGGATTGGGAGACTATATGGTATTCTTTTGGGGGATTGAACCTGAGTCAGCCATGGGCAAGGCAAATTCCCTATCAGTTGTACTATGTTCTGGTCCCTGTCTGTCTACCTTCTCTTCACTTTCTCTTGCTGGTTGTGATAGGTTGTGACATCTACACTCTGGAAACCATGCCAATATTATGTGCCTTCTTGGAGGCTTAAAATTTAATTGTGCCTCTTTACTTTCAAGGGTTTCTTCCTTCCCTTGGGATAACTAAATGCTGGTTTTCAGTCTGGCTGACATATGACAACACAAAACTCTCACAGTGGATTTCAGTGTCTCTTTGACTGATAGATATAGAAACCTGGATATTTTGTTTCCCTGTAAGTATTTCTCAGGCTGGTCACTGTGCTCCTTATTAGCCTGAAAGTTTAAAGTTTTAGCCTAAGTGTCTACCTGGCTCTGTGTTTGGGGATTACTCCTTGTGGGCTCAGGAGATCTTATAGGATACTAGGGATTGAATCCAGGTCTGTTGCATGCAAAGCATGTGCTATATCCACAGTACTATTGCTCCAAACCTTGTGATGATCTTTTCTCCTCTTATCGAGTTTCTTTTTTTCTCTGAAGCCGAATTATTACTGAAAATTCCAAACATTTCTTAAAACAAGTCTGTGTCTGCATGTGTATATTTTTTTTTTGTTTTTTGGTTTTGGGTCACACCCAGCAGCGCTCAGGGGTTACTCCTGGCTCCATGCTCAGAAATTGCTCCTGGCAGGCACGGGGGGGGGGGCCATATGGGGCACCGGGATTCGAACCGATGACCTTTTGCATGAAAGGCAAACGCCTTACCTCCATGCTGTCTCCCGGGCCCCTGCATGTGTATATTTTTAAGGCTGATATATTTTTTCTGGTCTTAGAAGAGATAAAATTTGAGGTTGAGGCCAAATAGGAATTTTGACAGTTTTTTTATTTTCAAACATTCTAGAGTCCCTATATGATAGATATCCCAGAGTCTCTAAATGAGAATGTCTACTCAACAAATTAAACATAATATTTTACATGTTAATTGTTCAAATATTTATATTGTCTTTTTTTTTGGGGGGGTCACATTTGGCAGCGCTCAGGGGAACTCCTGACTCTACGCTCAGAAATCGCTCCTGGAAGGCTCGGGGGACCATGTGGGATGCTGGGATTTGAACCAGTGTCCTTCTGCATGCAAGGCAAATGCCTTACCTCTAGGCTATCTCCCCAGCCCGTAATATTTATATTGTCAATTAATAATAGAGTTATCAAATACTTAATAGCTCAGCAAATGACAGCAAACAATAGTTAATTTTAGGACAATTATAAAATCATAAAATATTATAAAATGATGAGTTATGGGAGAATTTTAACACTTTTTTTGTCCTTATCATGTAAAACTGTCTTTTAACTCAATTGGAGGAAAACTATGACGATTTGTATGTTATTTAGCCCATAAAGTACTGGTACCATGAATGAAATAAATTTACTTGCATAGTCTGTAGTGAAAACTAGCACCAAACCTGCATTTAATCCAGTTTAACACCAGTGATTGCCTTAAAGGAGCACTCTTCTGAACAGTTATAAAAGGTACTTGAGTTCATCTGGAGATAAGATCATTAAGCTATTTAATATTAATTATGTATTTATAAGTTAAATATACAAAATGTGATGTCTGCTTTTCTTCTTGCCAAGTGAAAAGAGTGAGTCCAAATTGAAATATTTTAAGAATGCAAAATTGAAATTTTGATTCCATGTCATTCAAAAAGTGGATCATCTTCTAAAACCTCAGTGGTGCCAGGGATCTAGTTCTGGGCCTCATGTATGGAAGATATGCACCCCTGATCCCTGAGTTATGCAATCCAATATAAAATCATAATTTACAAATGATTATAAAATAATGCTTGGGGCCAGAGATATAGTACATTGGGTAGCATATTGCCTTGCACAAAGCTAGCCCAAGTTTAATCCTTGGCACTCTATGATTCCTGAGCACCTCCAGGAGTGATCTTTGAAAGCATAACCAAAAATAAAACCTTGTGTTCCACCAGATTTAGCCTCTCCAAGTGAAATAAACAAAAAAGAATAGTGTGCTTGAACTGTACAAAGACAGTGGAACAATTGATTTGTTATTATCACTCATTGCAGAGTCTTAGAACACAGGTAATTATAGTTAAGAGTTAGATTGTTAAAATACAATCCAAATGTATTACAGTGGTGTTTTATTTATATCACTGTCAGAAACCTCATCCCACAGTGGTCAAACAGGTAAAATAAAAATATATTACTTGTTGACATATGAAAATATTTACATATTTTAAAATATTAATATATGGAGAATATTTGTTTAGGCATATATTTGTTGCAGAAGGATTTTACTTGTATGGCTACAGTTAGGGTTGGAGAATAAAAAAATAATTCCTTTTAATATTAGTAGAGGGAAGAATGAAGGTGGTACACTCCAGAATGTGGGTGTTGGAACATTATATACATGCATGAAAACTTGTCATTATCAATATTGTAAAATTCAATGCCTAATATTTTAAAAATAAAGTAAAATGTGATAGAATATAAGAGGAAAAACAAAAAAAACAACTAGCATTTACTGGGGTTTCTATACATGCCACCATGTTTCCAGGCTCTTGAAACTTAGTTTTTATCAACCCTAAATCCAACTCTTTATACTTTTCACTTGAAATAATACAACCATTTTAATTTTTTGTTTGTTTGTTTGGTTTTGGTTTTTGAGTCACGCCTGTCGGTCCTCAGGGATTACTCCTGATTCTGCACTCAGAAATTACTCCTAGCAAGCTTGGGGAAACATATTGGATGCCGGGGATAGAACCCAGGTTGGCTGCGTGCAAGGCAAACACCCTACCAACTCTCTGCTATGCTAATATTTCAGTCCCCAATACAACTACTTTCTAAGAGGTCCTTTAAATTTCAGTTTTGTTTCTTTTTAATCCTTTGTATGTTTGTAAAGTGTAAAATAAACAATACCAAACAAGCAAAGAATAAACATAAAAAACTACACCCCATCTTATGTTTAAAATGACTTGTGGCTCCCCATTTCTTTAAGTCTTTCAGCAGTTCTGTAGTCCTCGTGGTACCCTGTTCTTCCTTTTTCTGGAGGCTCTCTACCTCCCCATTCACCTCCTTTTATAATGATACTAGTTAATTCTCCCTCACCCTTCATGACACCTCTGAAGTTACTTTCCTTAGGAAAGTTTTAATTGAATTTTGCAGCTGGTGCCTTTTCTCTCTAGCAAGTGACAAAATAAACTGCTCTGTCTTTGACATGCTGATTTTCTTGCCTGGTTCATTCTTGTAGGCCCACAAGTCACAGAGATCCTACCTAACACAATCAAGAAATCACCATGTAATAAATCAGTAAGGGCTATTGAATTACAAACAGATGGCCTAGAAAGTAATGTTTAGTTAAGGATGCAGAACTAGTGGATTTACACTGATAGAATGAAAAAGTCCAGGTTCTTGTGTGCTTTGTTTTGTTTTTATTTCAAGACTGTGAGTTTTGTTCAGTTGTTGTCTTTATTGCTAGTGGTGCTTTACCGGTTCTTTTGTTTGATTTTTTTTGTATAGTTTTTTTTTTTTTTTTGCTTGTTTGTTTTTTTTTTTTTTTTTGGGTCACACCCGGCAGCGCTCAGGGGTTACTCCTGGCTCTATGCTCAGAAATCGCTCCTGGCAGGCTCGGGAGACCATATGGGACACCGGTATTCGAACTGATGACCTTCTGCATGAAAGGCAAACGCCTTACCCTCCATGCTGTCTCTCCGGCCCCGATTTTTTGTATAGTTTTTATGTTTATCTTCCTTTTTCCCTTTTATCTTAAATTGATACTTATCGCCTCTAGAAGGACTCCTCCCGTTTCTTTCTTGTTTGATTTTTACACACACATACCCCTTTTTTCTCTTTCTGTTTTCTTCCTCTCCAAACAGAACCACTTAACTTGAACCATCTTGTTTTGCCTCACAAATTGAGGGGGAAATAAAGGAGGATACCAGGACCAAACAAGTGTGTATGAACATTGAATAGAAATAAAAAATGATCAGACTTAAACACTAAATACAAGACCAATGACAACAGAATTGAAACCCAGTCTACAACAAGCTAGACACAGAGGGGACTACTTATACTAGCAGTTGAGGGGGCGGGTGTCAAAGGAGGGGGATATGGGATGCGTGCTAGGAACGGGGTGGAGGGAGGACAACACTGGTGGTGGGAATGCCCCTGATTCAATGTCACTATGTGCCTAAAATATAACTATGAAAGATTTGTAATTTACTTTGGTCAAAATAAAATTTATTTAATGAAAAAAAAATCCAGGTTCTCTGTGTGCCAAGGGAATCTGCTCTGTATTATGTGTGAAAGCACCATAGACTCATTTGGCTTACATGATTTTCCTGGAGACTTCTTGATGGGGTAATCCATAAATATTCATTGTTAAACCAACAGGAAACAACACCTTGAACATTGTAGTATTTCATCCACATGCCTTTGTGATTATTATATGTTTTAGATTGCCAGTCTCTAGTCCTCCCTATTCCTAGGCAATGAAGCCTTAGTACCTGAAGGAGCCAGATTTTGTTTTTCATTATACTGATTCATTAATATTCTATTATACATTTACATCAATGCTTTTTGTTATAGCACCTGGTCTTTCATTCTCCCACCTCTGATTCTGTTATTATGTTGCAAAACCATAGTAGATATGTGTGTGTGGTAAGGAACTATGAAGTATAAGGCATTATTGAAACTGCTAAAATATTCAGTATGTTTAATGAATTCCTAAAATTAAAACGCCTCTGATTTATTATTTATGTTTTTTTTGAGTCAGTGAAATGCAAAGTGGAAAAATAGAAAGGAATTTTTTATTTATCCATGTAAATTATGTTTTCTTGGATATATAGAATCTTAGAGAATAATTTTTTTGTTTTTGTTTATTGGGTCACACCCGGCAGTGCTCAGGGGTTACTCCTGGCTCCATGCTCAGAAATTGCTCCTGGTAGGCACGGGGGACCATATGGGGCACTGGGATTCGAACCGATGACCTTTTGCATGAAAGGCAAACGCCTTACCTCCATGCTATCTCCCAGGCCCCCTTAGAGAATAATTTAAAACAAATTTTCTCATATACATAATGTTGAAATTAATTTCAGTTTATTTTATTTTATTTTTTTGTTTTTGGGTCGTATCTGGCTTTGCCTGGCACAATCTTGGCAGTATTCAGGGAACTATAAAAGGTGCTGGAAAATGAATATACATCATTGGTCATGTACAAAACAAACACTTTGCCTTCTCTCTCTCTCTCTCTCTCTCTCTCTCAGCACCAATATTTTTAGTTTTAAAATATCTCTTTAATATATATCTTTTCAATCAATATATAGTGCCATATCAAACAAATCTAAGACACTTTCCTTTAAAATCTTGGACTTTTACCATTGCCATTTCTGGACAACATAGTTGGATATGTATGCCAGCTTCTGCTATGTAAGGTTTTTCATTGCACATGTGATTATTCTTCTGGAAATACTAAATACCTATTTTGAGTTGGATTAGCAAACTCAAATAATAGTGAGTGTTATTATTATGTGGTACTATGCTTAGGCTATTTTTATACATTATTTCATTACTTAATCCATTATCACATCCCATAAGATGCCAAGAAATATTAATGTGTTCTTTTAGCTCTGCTAGACATTTAAGAAATAATAACAATTTACATGAGCTCTTCTAGTATATAGCAAAGATATATAGCAAAAACATATACATATGTTTTTCTAACTAGTATGGGAAACCAGCATTATATTTTAATTAAAATTAGATAAGGACATAGAAAAAGAAAGCTTTAGACTATTATCCTTCATAGTAAGACAATATGCAACAGCAATTCCTTCAACAATGCTAACAAATTGAATGCCAAATTATAAAAAATGATAATGCATTATTATCAAATTTATTACTGTATAACTGCTTTGTGTGTCTTTGCTGTGATTGCAAGAATATTTCAACATTTAAAAATAAGCTGATATACATTATCCTATAGTCTAATAAATGCAAAAAATTATTTCGCAAAATTTGGCATTTGTTTATAACTTTGAAAGCTCAGAAGAGGGTCTGGAGTGATAGTCCAATTGGTAGGATACTTGCCTTACAGGCGACCAACCTGAGTTTGATCCTGATAAGTCCGTATAGACCCTGGAGCCCTGCCAGGAGTAATCCCTAAGTGCAGAGCCAGAAGTAAGCCTGTCAGATGTGGCCACCACACAAAACGAAACTCAAAAGTTTTTTTTTTAATAAAAGGTAACTTTCATATAAAAATAGCCACTAAAATTTATAGCTGAGATAAACTTAATGAAGAATAGTTGGATACTTTTAACATGAAAACTGAAATCACATGTCTGTTTTAATCAGTCTTATTCAAAATTATTAAGAATCATAACTAACCCCTGAGCACTGTCGGGTGTGACCCAAAAACCAAAAACCAAAAAAAAAAAAAAAAAAAAGAATCATAACTAATTTAATCAAGCAAGAAAAGTAAATAAAAGGCTTCATTGCAGCCAAAGAGAAAGAAATAAAATTGCCTTTTTTTAAACATAATTTTTATTTTTAAACATGTTGGGTTACATATCGTTGGCAATCATATTTTAGGTACAAATTAACATAAAATCAGGGGAACTCCCATCACCAAAAAGTCCTCCGTCCACCTCAGTTCCCATCCTACTGCCCATATCCTCTCCCCTACCACCCCCCTTGGTTGTTAAAGCAAGTGGTCCCCTCTGCGTCTAATTTGCTACTTGGTGGTCTTACACCTGTTTGGTCTTGATTACCGCCCTTGCCCCCCCTGATTGGGAAGGGGGACTAGTCAGTATAAGTTATGTGGATTTGTTTGAGA
>PVKC010029171.1:0-15233 GCA_004027635.1 Crocidura indochinensis
TTTCTTTCTTTCTTTCTTTCTTTCTTTCTTTCTTTCTTTCTTTCTTTCTTTCTTTCTTTCTTTCCTTCCTTCCTTTCCTTTCCTTCCCTTTCCTTTCCTTTCCTTCCCTTTCCTTTCCTTTCCTTTCTTTTTTTTCGGCCAAGGGCTTGCTGCATTCATACCCTCTCTCCTGAAGGAAGACAATCCAATCCATTAAATGTTTTAGTTCCCTCTTCCCAACTAACATGTCTTTTTCGATGTAAAAAGCCATTTAGGTTTGATTAACATGAGATAGGAATCTGGCCTTCTTCAGGTTTATTGTCCCTGAACGATAAATGTACATGTACGTGGTAAATAGTCAGAGCGCTTAGACCATTAGGTGATTTTCTATATTATATCTGTCTTTTTAAAATTTTTTTAAATTTATTGATTGAGTGGTTTGGGGGGTCACACCCAGCGGTGCTAAGGGGCCACTTGGACTCTACACTCAGAAATCGCTCCTGGCAAGCTCCAGGAATCCTATGGAAGGTGGGGACATGAACCAGGTCACTCTCGGGTTAGTCTATGCAAGGCTAGCGCCCTACCTCTGTGCCATCTCTCTGGCTCCTGTCTTGTCTTAATCCTCATAAGGATCCTGCTTCAGGCCTGTTCACACAGGGCTGACATTAGACAAATCTGGCAAAAAATCAGGCAAAAATTATCATCAAATATATTTCTAGAAAGGTAAGGATATATTATATTATCATAAAAATAACAATGAAACATCATATATTTAACATTCTTATTGTTACATATATATATGGGTGTATATATATATATCTATAATAAAATATCTATCTCAGAGGCAAGCAGGGAGGAGAGAGTGATAGAAATAGTAAGCATTGTTGGCGGGAAATATTCACTAAAGAGTAGTGTAGTTTGTGTGATTGAAACTTATTCCTGAACAATTTTGTAATCATTGTGTTTAAATAAAACTGATACAATGGATAAATGCTTTTAAAATATAAAATGTTCTGAGCACATAGCCAGAAGTCACTCCTTAGCGTGGTTTTTGGGCCATGATCGGTGATGCTAAGGAGTGACTTCTGGTTTACTATTTCTATCACTCTCTCCTCCCTGCTTGCCTCTGAGATAGATATTTTATTTATTCATGTCTCTGTCAATTATTTTTGACATTGTAGTTTGCATGCTTGTTATTGTTTTATTAAGGAAGGTATTTAAGCACACTATGTGTTGCTATGAACAATTTATAGACTTCTCATTGTATGTTGCCAAAATAATATTTTTAGTGAATTTAGCAAACGTGTTTTCTTTTTTTGTTGGTTTCCTAAATTTTTTTTAATTAATAATTTTTATTTTTACCAAAGTGTATTACAAAGCATTACAGTGGTATTTTAGGTACATAGTAACATAGAATCAGAGCATTCCCACCGCCAATGTTGTCTTCCCTCCACCCTTGTTCCCATCATGCATCCCATATGGCCATTCCTTTGCTCTCCGGCATGCTAGTGGTCCCCTCTGTGTCTAGCATGTTTTAGATTGGGTATTGATTCTGTTGTAGTAGACTTTGGATTTGGTGTTTAAGTCTGATCATTTTTTATTTCTACTCAATGTTCATACGACTGTTTGGTCGTATTTACCCCTCAATTTGTGAGGCAGAACAAGTTTTAAATACTTTTTCTTTTAGAAAAATTGGTCATTTATTAGAGAAATTATAAAAAATAAAAAAAACAAGTCAGAAAACAAAATTCTCAAGACCGTCTGAAGACTATTGTGAGGAATAAGGAAGAACTATTATGTAACCTGGTTAATTATCAGGTAAAATAATCAAAGTATATATGATGATACCGTTTTTAAAAGTGAGTACATGTGGATTCTACACCAGCATAAGAAAATGACATAAGTTAGGAGTATCCTATACACACAGTGATATATTATAATAATGCATGTTTTTATATTACAAAATTAATTTTACTTTTAAAATCAATAATTAGCTTGATTAGTTTTTAATTTATTTATATTTAAGACTCCAGTTTTGGTTCACATCCAGTGGTTTTCAAGGCTTATTCCTACTTGACTCTTAGAAACAGAGCATTCATGATTCCAGTGACTGAACCTCAGCTAGCTATATGAAAGCAAATCTTTCCTCACTAAATTATCTCTTTATCACTGATTCCTGATGTTTTCATCATTATTTTAATTTTTTTTGGCCTTTTGGATATTTCTTAAATCTTGTCCTCTAGAATACTGATTTGATCCTGTGATCTGTCAAACTATTACATTTTATTATAGTAATGCAGTTAACTCTTATAGTTCAATTGTTTAAGACTAAGGTTTTATCACTTTTTCTTTATTGAAACTCTCACTTGCTATCTTTAATTCAGCATAAAGTCTAATTTTGAATTTCTCATAAAGAAATGTAAAGAACTCTTGGGTTCTTATAGGAGATTACCAAGCTTCTTTTTAATTTTATTTTACATCAATTGTTAGTGCAGATGAATTCCTGTGATTTTTTTCATTGTTTAAGTTTCTATTTGGGTGTGAACAGTCCGAGTAGTAATGTATTGACTGAACCTGCTCACCCACAACCCCAGGAACAAGGATGATGATGAGTGTTTATTAACTCAAGCTCTTTTAAAATGTGAATGTTACTCTGAATTTCTAATTTGAATGGATCAGTTCAGAAACCTCAGTTAGCAAGCTGGGAATTTGCTCTCTGTTCTTCCTTCCTGTAAGGTGGAATAGAGTTCATGCACATGTGCATTTGTGATTCAATACATTAAAATGGTGAAGAGGACAGTGTTAAATGGAACAGTCCCTATTTGTGTCCTAGCTATAGAATTTCTGTTGAGTACTACAATTTTTTTATTCTAAAGATGCTGAATTGTGTATGCTGGAATACTCAATGAGGAGAAAAATCTGGACTATCACATGGCCCACTACCCATTTGAGCCTTTTCACAATATGCAGTTCTTTGTCTGAATATTCCTAATTCCTATTTTGTGGAGACTGGGGAATGCAGGAACAGTTTGACAGATGATTTTTATTTAATAACTAAAAACTCATAAATGGTAACTAAGTGCGAATAGTAAATTTGCAATGATATATGTATAAAGGGCATATTACTCTGTAGATGTTAGTATGAAACAATAAAATTAAAATAAATAAAATAAAAATAAATTCATAAAGGAATATTTTGACAAAGACCAAAAAATGTAAACAAAATAAAAATAAGAATTGACCAAAATTGCTTGAACAGCCAATGGACATTTGAATACATGTACCTTCTATACAACAACATGACAATTCAAATGAAAAAAAAATGTTAAATCTTTTACCAAAATATGGAAGTGTAGGAAAGTGGAGATATTTCATATTATAGATTCTTATGTGAAAATATTTTTCACAAAATTGGAAAGCAATTCAGTAAATTGAAATGCAAATTTATTCCACAATGCATTTCCTTCAGAAACTCTAGGTATATCTCTATATGTATTATCCATATTCTGTAATGTTTGCTATCACTGTTTATAATAGAAATTATAATTTAGGGACCGGAGCTGTAGCCATAGAGTTAAGGCACCTGCCTTGCAAGAGCTAGCCTATGATAGACGGAGGTTCAATCTCCCAACCTCCCATATGGTCTCCCCAAGCCTAGAGCGATTTCTGAGTGCACAGCCAGAGTCACCCCTGAGTGTCAAACAGGTGTGGCCAATAAAACAAAAACAAAGCAAACAAAATTATAATTTAGTTAAAATAAATTTTTTGAGATAAGAAATCTCTATATGTTAATACATAGATCATAAAAGATCCTAAAATCCATCTAAAATGTATAGCTTATACATACAAATATATAATTTAATATCAAATTTAATCTGTAAAACTTTATAATGAAACAGAAGTACTGCAATACTGGAATCCTTATAGTCCTGTGTTTTGAGACCATTTCCTGTTAAGCTCAGGGGACCAAGAAATGTCAGGGTTTGAACATGGGATTGGTCACATGCAATGTGATTACTTAAACAACTTCACTAGCTTCTAATGTTTTCCAAGATCTATGTGGTATTAACTATTTCTGGTCATAAAATATTTATTGATAACTGAGATTTAGGTGCATTTTACATAAATACTAATTTTGAACCTGAGAAAACAGTACTATTTGAAAACTTCTTTTTACAAGGAGGCCTTGTTAATTTTAGGTTTATTTTTTAACATTCTTACAGCTTCAGTTTTATTTTAAATATATGTAAATTCATGGGTAATCAATATTTTTAAATTTTTTGAGAACAGAAAAATAAGAAAGCCATGGGATGTCTGATAAGTTTTTGCGATAAACACTTTAAGTATTCTACTTCAAAAGACTTGAGGTTTCTTTAAAGTGCTCTGTTACAGGTTTTTTTTTTTAAACATTTCAGACACATTTGGATTTTCTAAAGCTAGGTATCAAGACAAAGAGATTCTGCAGAACATGCAGTATCCTATCTGTCATGGGAGGCTTTTCTGACATTTCTGCAAAATCTCTTTTTTGGCATTATTCTCCTTAGAATAGGAAAAAAAAAAGATTTAGAAGTTTAACCTAAAAAGAAATGTCATTGAACTTTTCCAAAATTACTTATAAGTCTCATTAGAAGTCATCTGTTTCTATATGATCATTAGATTGTCTCTAAAATTTGCATTGAAAACTGTCCTGATAGTTGTAGTGGTCCATAATATGCTAATCTTTATTCAATACTTTCTCATTGAAGAATATGTAATACTCCAATTTCACCAGTATACCAATAAACACACAAAAATAAACAACCAATGATTATGTTAAGAAAGAAATTGGACACTAGCTTAATAGTGATCTAAAATTCTCTCCTTTCCAAGTCAAAACAATAGCATGCCAGTAGGGTGTTTGCCTTGCACATGGTTGACCTAGGTTCTACCCCCAGCATTACAAATAAATAGTCCTCTGAGTCAGCCATGACTAATTTCTGAGCTCAAAGACAGAAATAATTTCTAAGCACCACCAGTTGTGGCCCAAAAGCAAAACAAAACTAACAATTATCTCTTCTCCAAACATTAAATAATAACATTACTTGGTGGACATGAACTGAGTGCTGTAGTGCAAATGAACCACATTTTGAAACACAAAAATGTGCCAGTAAATTAATAAATAATAAAATCACAGTAATTATCTTTCAACTGTGTACAATAATATGAGAAATCACCATAAATACAAGTAAAAAAGGGTTCAATCACTTGTATATTAGCAACATACTACTCAATAACTATTGGAAACATTAAGAAATAAATGAAGTCTTAAAATTCTGGAAACAAATAAGATGGACATAACATCTCTCAGAAGATATATAATACAGTGAAAATCCTTTTATAAAGTAATATAAAATATATAAAATATAAAAAGTAAATGTAAATCTCTGTTAGAAACAAGAAAACATCAAATAATTATTAAAGAATCTCACTAAAGGGAAACCAAAAGAAAAAGTAGTAGCAGCAGAAAATTGAAATAAAAGGGAAAAATGTCTAATGTCAGTAGAAGGAACTGATTATAATATATATTTGAGGCCTAATCAGGTACAGTAGGTATTGCTGTATGAAGGTTACCTTGCATTCAACTGACCAGATTTGAAACCTAACAGTCCATATAGTTCACCTTGTATTTCCAGGAGTAATTTCTGTTTGCAGTGCTAGCAATAATTCCTGAGCATCACCAGGCATATAGCTCCAAAACAAAACAGCAAAAATACCTTTGAAGAAATATAGTATGTTTTTAAATCATACAAATTACCAATTAAAATGTGCTTTTGAACTTTGAACAACACATAGTTAGGAGCAGAAGTATACAAGAAAACTACCATAGGGTTAAAATATCAAAGGCAGCATCAGTGGCTAAAAGAAACATAAAAACATGCTCCACATAATTATTCATCAATGAAATGCAAATAAAATCAACAATATTATACCAATTCACTCTTCAGAGACTACCACACATCACAAAGGACAAGACTAATCAGTGCTATCATGTATGAAAAGAGAAAGGTACTTTCATTTACTACTAATAGGAATATAGACTAGACAACATTTTTGGGAAAATAATATGTATATTTCTTAATAAAACTAGAAATTGAATTTCCATATGATCTAGCAATACTTTTAGGACTTTACCCTAGAACCTGAAAATTACAATGCAGAAAAGCCCTCTGTTTTATGTTTACTGTAGCACTATTCATAATAGTCAAAATCTAGAAAAACCCAAGTGACTGATAACAGATGAGAGGATAATGAAACTGTGGTACATCTACATAATAGAATACTATGCAGCTGTCAGAAAAATAAAGTCATGGAGTTTGCTTATTATGATGGATATGGAAAGTATTATGCTGCGCAAAATGAGTCAGACAGTGACAAGATAGATTATTGCACTCATTTGTGGGATATGAAACAAAAGTATAGAATAATATCCAGAGATAATACATGAAGAAAAGGAGGATCAATCCATCATGGGAAGCTTGCCACAGACCCTGCCATAAGAAATGTAAATCTACAAATCACTAAGTAACTATATGCTACATTATAGATTTCTTATTCTTATGCATCTGTTCTGAATCTGTTTTTCTCTAAAGAATAAAGATTTTTGCTTAATTTTTCAAATTTATAGTCCCTATAGGATCATGCTTATTAAACCCTACATTTTAATTCATTAATTCCTTCTTTTTATTTTGTTTAAGTGAGCTTTTTTGTAGTTGCTCAGAATTATTGCATGTAAAATAGGCCAAGCCACTAAATGTAACAACTTTTCTTTTGTGTCACTAGTATTTATGTAATATAGTATATATTCCTATTATCAGTAATTTACATACATAAACCTACTTTTCCTGTTTCTACCAATTGTAGTAAGCCCCCTTTTCCCCTCTGCTTTTTATCTTCTTTATACCTCAAAATTCATCTTTTCTTCACCTGTAAAACACCCTTATCATTGCTACATACGAACAGATGACAGCCAGAATTCATGATCATTACCAAACAAAATAAGTTTACAAAAACTACAAATAGAATGCTGTCCTTCATAGTTGACTTAAATGTAAAATTGAACTCACCTTTTATTTTTAACTAAATGGCCATTTCTAAGGCAAATTTCATAGAAGAATAAAGCACACTTCTTTAGGAATTAAGGGAGACAGAAAAATATAACAAAATAGAAAACATAGTTTTAAATGTCAGATACAAATCAATAAGGTCACATTCTTAGAGATATAAGAACTTGAATCTTTTCAGTTGTTTAATTTCAAATAAAAATGTTAAAATCAGTACCTTATATTAATTTAGCTTTTTATAGTGCATTTTATGTATAAAACAGGCACATCTAATCAAATTCCATATCAATTATTATGTACATTTGAGTCCTTCAAGTTATGTGCATATAATATCATACAAAAATATTGAATAAATACATTAATGTACCTGGTAAGTTATACTCATTTTTAGATAAGTCACTAAAATAAAATTTCAAGTATTTTAATTACTTTTTTTGATTCAATATGACAAATATATTAAATTTCTCATGTAAGCATATTACAAACATGACAATAAGAAAACATGAATATATTTTTATTATACATTTTGTTCTAGAGGCATGATATAATGGATAAGGTGCTTGTGCTGGATTTATAGACCCGGGTTTGACTGGTGGTACCCCATGTATTCTAATTAGCCCTTCCTGAGTCATCAAAGAGCATTGAGTGAGGAATATATTTTGGACCTCACCAGTTGTACCCATCACCGCAAAATGCATTTTACTTAGATATTAGAACGTGAAGCCCCTAAAAGTAGAGTAGAACATCCGTATTTATTGATTAATGTATCTTTCTTATTGATTATTCCATTAATTATTTATACAATCATCCTAAAATTTAGTCTTATATGCAATTTTAAATTTGATTGAATTTCTAATGCTCACATCATGTTTAGTTTTAGATTTCTCAATATTCTTTCAAAAATAGGTCATGGAAAAATCATATAATACATGCTATTTTTACTGAGCAATATTGGCAGAATATCAAAAGAAATGAAATGAAATTTTTTTCAACTTCACATTTGAAATGTAGGAGAGAAACTTTGTTTTTATATAATGAATACTGAGCATCAAATATAGAATATTCCCAAGACCATTAAAAAGTTTAAAGTAAAATAAAAGATGCACTGTGCAACACAAAGGAATGCAAGCCTGGGAAAATACATGGATTGATTAGTTATTTTCCAAGTGTCTTTCAGCTAATTTTGTCCTCCTTTTGTTTGTTTTCATATGACAGAACAAATCAAAAAAGTAAGCTGCTCAAAAACTTTCATATCTTCTTTTTCTTTACTTGATATATCTTTTCTTCTTGTCTTTTTTATTCCCTTTAACATCTTTTGAGCTTGCATCCTATACTTTATATCAATGTACAGGCAATGCCTACTAATGATGCTATTGCTGCTCTTCTTACTCTCCCTGCACCTCATTAGCCCAAGAACAGATATAACAGCATGGTAATAAATCATTTGTGAACCAAGCTTTTTACAGGCAAAAGTTCATCATACTAGTTTTAATAGCACCAAAACATAATAGCACTCATATATATGTGTATATATGTACATGCATATATAAATATTTTAGTAACAAAATGGTTGCCACATAAGATGATAAATAAAACATTTTAATTAATTTAGTGCTTAATTATAACATTTTCAAAACCATAGCTAAGTAATAAATTTACATACATTTTAGTGAAAATGCAGTATCTATGTGAGCTATTGTAGCAAAGTATTGCATACTAGATTCATTTGATGAAGTATGCAATGGTGATCTCAGAATCATATCAATATTCTGATTATTCATTAAAATTTATTGAAACTCTTCAGATGATTTAATTATATTCATGGTTGAGGAAAATATGAATCACAAAATCACAGTCACAGATTAAGAAATTATTGTAAAGTTATCATAATGCTTTCTTAATACTTTTAGAGAAATATTCTATGTACAAACATTGTTTTAAAGAAGCCGATTTAATCTCCAAATATAATAAGAACATATACACAGAGGATAAGAGTGTAATAACTATCTTTGCCTTGAAATCATTTGAAATAAATTTAAAAAAGATAAACAGTTGAAGGAAGAAAATAGGACTTTTCAAACTCAAATATTTATATATATATATAAAGTTATGACATATATTACATATATACATACATATAAATATATTACATATATTATATATATAAAAATTTTATGTGCATAAAATTGTGCCGTTTGTGCCACAGCAGAATGTGTGATCACCAACCAACCCACATTCAGGTATATATGAGTATAGCAGCAATAGTGTGCAATCCCTGGAAAGCATCATAATGAAGATGTATTTAAGCTGCACAGCAAAAAAAGTCCTTTCCTCTGTCCCAATTGTTAGTACCGTATAAAATCACTGGAAGACCTTCAACCAAAATGTGCTCAAGCACCAAAACTAAATGAGTGAAATTTCCATCTTTTATCTGTGCAAATACCACAGCTATAGTATTTGACTCCAACTGTTTAACTTGCCAAGTGTGCAAATACCACAATGTCACCATCACAATAAAGTATATGTGTAACTCTGATATTTCTAACAATGGCACAAGGAATTGAAGTGGGGGATTAAGTTTCTTAAAAATTTTCTCATTTGTTTCATTACCTTCATTGTTTATGCACATATAAGGACGAGATACAATCTTAAATGTAAGATCATACAAATTAATTTGCTATATAAAATCATTAAAACATTGAAAACAAAATTTGTCATTTAGTGGACAAAATTGTATTGTAAAATCTGCATTTTTCCCAACATCAAAAATCAGATGTACCATTTTTGAAATGTTTACTAAATAGAAAACATTGTTAATAATGTGTTTATATTTTCTCCCTTATACTTCATATTTGGCCTCTGAAAATAGACATCATTCTTATTCACATCAAACAAAGGAGGTACTTAAGTCACAGTAACATTATTAAGTTGCCCATAGTCATAATATAAAAAAATTTGGTTAGAATCTCAAAAACCATAGTAAGATTCCATATTTTTGCAACCAATTTGGTTTGTTAATTCACTATATGTTTTGATATCACAAGACTACAAATACCAAGTACTGTACTGGAATTTTTCCCAGATATTTTTATGAAGGCAGTATTCCAGTTATTATATTTAACAGGTTTGAGCAAACAGATAATATGTTTAGCACATCCATAGAAGAGTGAATCTCCACATTATTTACATCTCTGTATTATAGAATAAGGCTTTAATAATTATTACACAATAATTTGAAAATCCTAAAGGCACTAGTAAATATACTGTTATATTAAGAGTGACTAAAGCAACTGTTCTGTGACAATACAGCATTAATATATAAAATAATGTGACATTTCAATATAAAAGTTAAAATATCTGGAGAAATAGATTGAAAAGAAGTAATCTCATGAAATAATTTCATCAAAATAAGTGCCTGACAATGAATTTAACTAATGAAGCAAACTTGTACATATAAAAATCTATTTTATTCTATTGAAAATAATTAAAGTTAAAAAAATACAAAAAGGCTATGCCACTTGGTTAGGAAGAAATAACATAGTAATGTTATTTAGGCTCTATTATTTATGTCATCAAGGTTCTGTTACCTAATTTAGAAGCAATGAAATTCTCAAAAAACCAAGAACATTCTTCACAAAATGGGAAATTTCTTAGAATAACAAAAACCAATAAACAGCAATAAAAAAAGAAAAAACAAATATGAAAATATGTTTCCTTGATATTTTATTGTAATGTCATAAACAAAACAATATAAAATAAATGGCATCTTTTTGGAATAAAAAATTTGCCAAAGAGTAGAACTGATTTTACTCAAGAAATAAAATCATACGTATATGTCTGCATAGGTTAACTGGTTCACAAGAAAAGGAGTCACAGGCTTACAAGAGACTAAATTAAAGTCCTCAACTAATAAGTTTTGGAATATTGAACAATCACAAATTGACTATTCAGGAAATCCTTCTACATTTCTTATTTTTTTTTTGGTTTTTTTTTTTTTTTTTTTTTGGTTTTTGGGTCACACCCGGCAGTGCTCAGGGGTTACTCCTGGCTCCATGCTCAGAAATTGCTCCTGGCAGGCACGGGGGACCATATGGGGCACCGGGATTCGAACCGATGACCTTTTGCATGAAAGGCAAACGCCTTACCTCCATGCTATCTCCCGGGCCCTACATTTCTATATTTGTTGCAGCACTATTTACAATAGCCAGAATCTGGAAACAGCCCAAGTGCCCAAGTACAGATGAGTTGCTAAAGTAAGTGTGGTACACCTACACAATAGAGCACTACGAAGCTGTTAGGAAAATGAAGTCATGAAATTTTCTTATACATGGATGTAAATGAGATATTATTCTGAATAAAATGAGTCAGAGGGAGAGGGATAGGTGAAATAATCTCTCTCATTTGTGGGATATAAAAAATAGTATGATAATACTATCCAGAAACAATTGAGATGAGGGCTAAGATACCAGCCTATGGAAGGAAGCTTTTCACAAAGACTGGAGCAGTGCAATTATGGTAGAGGTGGGACCACTACGACAATATAATAGGTAGAAGTGATCACTCTATACAAAAACAGGATGCTAAAAGGAGATAAAGTGACATGCATAATTCCTACCCTTTCATTAACAATAGTGCAAAGTTCAAAACACAGTGTACCAGAAGGAAATTAAAGGAGAGAGAGACAGAGAGAGAGAGAGAGAGACAGAGAAAGACAGACTGAGATGGAGAGAGACAGAGAGAGAGACAGAGAGAGACAGAGACAGAGAAAGACAGACAGAGATGGAGAGAGACAGAGAGAGACAGAGAAAGACATACAGAGATGGAGAGAGACAGAGAGAGACAGAGAAAGACATACAGAGATGGAGAGAGACAGAGAGAGACAGCGAGAGACAGGGAGAGAAGACAAAGCAGGTGAGAATGAGAGGGAAACTGGGGACATTGGTGGTGTAAAATGTACACTGAGGAAGGGTGGTCTACATTTTATGACTGCAACTCAATCATCAACAACTTTATAACCACCATATTTAAATGAAGAATTCTTTAAATAAAATGACTCTAGGGGCAAGAGCAGTGGTACAGGTGGTAGGGCATTTGCCATGTACAGCTAACCTAGGACAGACTGTAGTTTGATCCCCTGCATCCATTTTGGTCCCCCAAGCCAGGGCCTATTTCTGAGCACATAGTCAGAAGCAACCCCTGAGCATCACTGGATGTGTCCCCCCCAAAAAAAAATAAATGTATAGACTCCAGAAATGGAAATATTGTAATAAAAATTAACATCACACACAGTTAACACAAAATAAGTAAAATACTTGAATGTAATACCTGAAGCTATAAATTTAGCATGAAAGTTTTAGAATATCCTTTGACAAGGATCTTAGATATATGTTTGGAAATTCAACTCTAAATGAGACAGAAATAAAAATAAACAAATGTAATTAATTCAGATCCTAAAGTCACTCCTACATAAAGAAAACATACCAAAATTTGAAGTCTATTATCAAATGGGGAATGTATTTTTACATTCTGCCTGACAAAGGGTTAATAAAAAGTATACAAGAAAAACTTAGACACTCAACAATAAGTAAGTAACCTGATTTTAAACTGAGCAGAGCATCTGAATAAACTTTTCTTTTAAAAAGTCACATAGATGCCCAATACACACATAAAAAGCTATTTATCAACTCATATTATTAGGGGAATGTAACTCAAAACTATAATGGTAGACCTCACACCTGTGAAAAAATTTGCTCTATAGAAGTCAAGAAATAAGAATCTGAGAGGATGTGAAGATTGGAGGAGTCTATATATATTCTTTGTGGTGATGTAAGTCAGTTTCTGTTTTTAAAATCGAGTGCGATACAGCTATCTACTAATGGTTATTTAAATGCCTCCATACACTCACTCTTTTTAATGATTCAAAGACTATAAATCATTATTTCTCTGCTTTAGTTCTGATATTCATAACAAAAATTAGAACTTCCAGCAGAAAATTGCCAATCCACTCAATAACTGTGAAGATATCAAAAGTGATTTCTTTAATTGATACTATAAAGATATTTTTTTCAATTCTGGTATGGGAAGATTTATTTCCAATCAAGGACTAGAAGTCCAAGTTTAACTACAAAAAATTACTTTATTTTAAAATCATGCTTTCAAATTAAAAACCTTATTTCAAGTGTTTGTAAAAAAGATCCACAATGAAGTAACTGGTGATTATTATATACATACATAAAATGTTGATGCATACTCAATAATCCTTTTAAATTTAGGTAGAGGAGAAATATTAGCAAATTCATAATAAATCAGAAACCATACAGATTTTTCAGATTTTCAACCAAAAAAAAAAAAAAACAGCATTTTCACTGTTATGTCACCTCCCTACTTATAAATGTGACCAATAAGAAAAATAAATAGTAAATCATGGAAACTCATTAAATATTAACTCTGTCAGGTATTTTTTTCAAAAATGAATTTAGGAATAAATACAGATGGGTTTTTAAAGCCCATTCCTTTTTGCAAGTTTTATTTTTTTTTGTTTGTTTGTTTTTTGTGCCACAGCCGCTCAGGGGTTACTCCTGGCTATGCGCTCAGAAATCACTCCTGACTTGGGGGGACTATATGGGACGCCAGGGGATTCAACCACGGTCCATCCTACACTAGCGCTTGCAAGGCAGACACCTTACTTCTAGCGCCACTTTCCCGGCCCCTTATTTGCAAGTTTTAAGCCATTTCTAGTTGCATGTTTAAGCAACTAAAACATAGTTTTATTTATTGTTTGCTTTGTTTTTGTTTTGGGGCCACACCCAGCAGTGCTCAGGAGTTACTCCTGGCTCTTTGCTTAGAAATCATTCTTGGAAGGCTCAGGGTATCAAAGCCGGGTCAGTCCTGTGTTGGCAGCATGGAAGACAAATGTCCTACTGTTGTGCTATCACTCCAGCTCTAAAGGTTTATTTTTGAAAACATGGAAACATTTTTTCTATAATTTTGCACTGAAGTGTTTCTAAACTAAAAGCATCACTGTGCTGGATACATAGATATCAAGCAAAGCCCCCAAGAAAATAATATAAAAGTCTGCATATTTCATTGTTTCTAACAGAAGTGTATTTTAAATTGTAGTACAATCTTTTAGTAAAATTATTTTAATGAGTTTAAGGGTCAACTAACAGCTGAGCATTTGACTGTAGTAGAATTCAATGACACTTTAATGAATTTGTTTCTGATGGGAAAATGCTATCATAATTAGAATGAATATTTAATTTGCATCTCCCTGATGGTTAATGATGTGGATCATTTTTTCATGTGCCTTTTTGCCATCTGTATATCTTCTTTGAGGAAATATCTGTGCATTTCTTCTCTCCATTTTTGGATGGCATTAGATGCTTCGTTCTTGCTGAGTTCTACCGGTGTCTTGTATATCTTAGATATTAATCTCTTATAATGACCGAATAGTTTCTCCCAATCTGTGGGTAGTCTTTGAATCCTCATTACTGTTTTCTTTTAAATGCAGAAACTTTTCAGTTTAATATATTCCCAATTGTTTATCTTTGCTTTCACTTTTTGCCCAGTGATGATTCATCCTTGAAGATGTGGTTAGCTTCAATGCAATGGAATGTACTACCTGTGTTTCCTTTTATGTACTTTATGGTTTCGGGACTGATATCAAGTATGTCATACTTTAAAATTTTACTTTTATGTGTAGAGGTCTGAGTTCACTTTTTTCATGTAATTGATCAGTTTTCCAAACACCACTTTTTGAAGAGGCTTTTCTTGATCCACTTTGTATTTCTTACTCCTTTATCAAAGATTAATTAACCATAGCTCGGTGTCAGTTTTAGAATGTTTGAGTCTATTCCACTGATCTGATGGTCTGTCTTTATTGAACATAATGTTGTTTTAATTACTATTACTATTATGTACATCTTAATGTTGGAGAAAGTAATGCCTTCCATCTCTTTTTAAGCATTGCTTTAGTTATCTGTGTATTTTTTCTGTTCAAAATAAATTTCAAGAGTGTCTGATCCACTTCTTTGAAAAAATGTCATGAGTATTCTTAAATGGATTGTGTTTAATCTATATGCTTAGGAAGAAATGCCAGTTTTATTATTTTAATTCTTCCAATTCATGAGAAGTGTATATTCTCCATTGGCTGTG
>PVKC010029172.1:0-15207 GCA_004027635.1 Crocidura indochinensis
CAGCCTTGTAAGTAAGCATAAAGCCACAAGTTGGAATCCTGGCACATACACTAAGTATGGGGCCCTAAAGCTCTGGAGTCTTGTATCCAGGTGCTTCAATATCATGTATGATATTAAGCACACAGCATCACAGCTGAAGAAAGCACATGGCACATGTGTGAGTTCTACAGTAACCTTTAACCATCACTACAACCCAAAACAAAGATCATTCCTGGTTTCTTTGTATGTTTATTTACAACTTGGTTTCACCCCAAACAGATGGTCTTATATGTAAAGTGGGCAGGACAGACTCAGGATAGCCTCAGCTATCTGCCCTTACTTTGTTCTCACTCCCACGTGAGGGTGATCTCTGTACTCAATAAAAACAGTTCTGGCAGGCAACTGGCTTTCCATAGGAGGTAGAAGACCGTCAGATTACACGTGTTTCACCTTAGCTTGGTTTGGATTATTTCATGTGTGACACTGTTTCAGACTGGGGATGGAAATAACTTGGATAACTTTACACATGGGTGCAAGTAAGTTGAGTATGATTCTTCTTAGGAAATGGCAATCATAAGTCAAGTGTGCAAACCCCTGGTGAGCATCATAACCAAATGTGAAGAGCAATACAACCAATGGTCTTCACAAACAAGGAGATCAAGAGGAAGAAACAGGAAAAGAAAAATCCCTCTATATTCAGTATCATGAAAGGTTCTGTCTCTGTGCTACACATGCACTGAGCCTGGGCCATATAACTTACAAATTCAGATCTGATAAAGAAGTTTTTAATCCACTGTTATTTTGTTTGCATGTTTATTAGCTTTTGAGGCGTCAGGATTTAAACCTAGTTAGTTCTGTTGGTCTGAGAATCTGTTTTTTTTTTTTTCAATATCACATTTTTTGATTACTAGGTACTTGAATTTTTTTGTTTTGTTTTATTTTTCTGACTTCACACACACACACACACACACACACACACACAACCCCCAAATAGACCTTTTGTATCACAAAAGATTAAAAAAGAGAGAACAGCAGGAAGAATTAAAAGAGAGAGTACAATCATTAATCATTGGGTGGATGCAGATCAAAACAATGAGATATCATCTCATACCACAGAAACTTGCACGCATTAAATAGCACAGAACAACTAGTGCTGGCCGAGATGTGGGAAGAAAGGACTCTTAGTGCTGGTTGTAATGTAGGCTGGCCCAGTCATTTTTCCTCAAAAAACTAGGAATTGACCTCCCATATATCCAACAATACTACTCCTGGGGATATATCCTAGGATTCAAAAACAATGCAGAGAAGGTATCTGCACTCTTATTTTTCTATTTTATTGCTATTTTTTTCATATAGAAAATTAAACCTGGGACAGAGAGGTAGAAAAGTAGATAAGGCATTTGTCTTGCACATGGCCAACCTGAATTTAAGCCCCCAAGCCTGCTAGGAGAGCCAGTGCACAAGCACTCCTGTGTACAGAGCCAGGAGTAAGCCCCAAACACTGCTGAGTGTGGCTCCATGCCCATGACTACCTGTAAAATCACTCCATACACTGTATCTCCAAGCCCATGTGAACGAGTCTAAATCAGAGTCGCACAGAAACAATCCAGACCAGGCTGAGGGTAAAACACATGTAGTCTGGTAGTCTTTTAACTAGTATGGAGCCTGCTGCCTGCCAGAACTGCCATTTTTTATTGGGTACAGAGATCATCCCTGGGTGGGGCAGTAAACCCACCCAAGTTTACAAGTAAGACAGTCTTTGTTTTGGGTGAAACCAAGTTGTAAACAAACAGATACAAAGAAACCAAGGATAAACTTTGCTTTAGGTAAAATAAGATGTAACCAACAACTGCCTCTTTTTGTTCAAAAAATTGAAGGGTACATAAACCATATTTTATTATTCTCTGCTAGAGGCAGGAACCCCAGGTTAGAATTTGCAAAAGTGGTTATTTTACATAGGCACATTAAAAGTTGGCTGTAATGGCATCAAATTTTAAACTGTATACATCATTTTCAAAATAATCAGCTTTTTTTCATATCTTTTCACATCTCACAACACTTTTCATAGACTTCTCTGAACATAAAGATACACTTAATTAGAAACTTCTTAAACATTCTTACACCGAGCGCTGTAATACAAGTCTAGAACATCCAAGTTCCTTTTCATAAACTACATTAAACAAAAATCACAAGGACATTTTCACAGATATATACAGTTTGAAAATAAGTTTGTTAAAACATTCTTATAATGAGCATTGTTAATAATAGTCTATAGTATCCAAGTTTCTTTTCCATCTACTTCTGTGGACAAAGAGATCAGAACATTTTTGCAGACATAATTTGAGAATAAATTGCTACATAAGATAACAATAAAACATCATAGCAATTGAGTAACACTCACTAGGATAGCTGAGAATTTTCAAATCTCTAACCTTCATTTCCCCAGAGTTATGCAAACAAATATTAAAGCACTAAAGTTAGGCACAAAATTTTCTGTTTGCAGTGGGGCATAAAACAAAACAATAAGATACATAAAGACAAAACACAATTTGAGCAGCAATATCGTGATTGATATAAATATGGTCAAGAGATTAGCTTAGAAGAAAGTTAATGTCTTGGAGGTAACTCAGGTACAGGAAGTTCTGAAAGCAGCTTCTCCTCAGCTGGTCATGACTCCTCCATCTTATCCAATTTCACCTTTGCGTTAGGCTCCTGGGGTTTCCTTGATAAGCTGCTGCAGGGCTGGTGGCCGTGGTCCTGGCAAAAGGCTGCTTTGGTAGAGGAAAGATGGCGTCTGGGAAGCTGCCTAGAGTCTTAAACTCTTCCCCTTCATGGTCTGCTTCTGTCTCACATAAGGGGCCCTCTATCATCGTAGTGGGTGGGTCAGCTGAGTGAGGCCGGGGATGAATTGACAGAACCTCTGTAAATTGGGAGCATATCTGCTGCCTTTCACTGGCATTCCACCAGGTCCGGATACATTAGCAGCTTTTGGACCCCTCTCTCCTTTCACAACATCAAGCTCCACAGTCTCCCCATTGCCAAGGCTACACAGAAACTTCTGGGAATTGTTTCTCTTAATAGCTGTTCAGTGAACAAAGGCATCTTTGGTGTCATTTCTGTTGATAAATTCATAATCATTTCGGACATTGAACCAGTTTGTCTACCTGACTCAGCGCTTGGGACACAGGGGAAACTTTGGTTGAACCATTTTCTGACTCCGAGTTTACAGAAATGGTAGCTAGCTAATCATTCTTGGGAGAAGGGAAGTCTCTCTGATTTAGTGCCAGTAGTAAACGATAAAGTATCTGCCCTGGGAAGGCCTTTAGATTGAGAACTCGTCACCACTGGGAAGGCACTCTTCCCCTCTTATGGAATGTGTGCAGGAGAATCTCTAGGGACCTAGCACATACAGACCAGAGTAAGAAATGCAGATAGATGAACCAGAGCAACATGAAGCCTTTCAGAACAGGAGCCATGTTCACCGATTTTCCAGTGAAAGGCACAGCACATTCAGTCCACTTCAAGGGGGCTGTCATGGTGATAATCAACCAAAGGGTCAAGTCACAATTAGCACTCACCATCGCTGAGGTCTTTTCCTTAGGTCCAGGGTTCAAGCAGTCCAAGGTTCGGATGCCAGTTGTAAAGTCACGTTCTCTAGCAGATTGGTTGAAGTTTGATTCCCAAGCAATGTTGGGTTACTGATCCTACCATAATCAATAATTGTACTCCACCCTAGGGTGTGACCTGGTGATAGTATATTGGATTATTCCTTACTTGGTATTCTGCTCCCACCCTAAGGTGGGATCTGATTCTTGTCAATAAAAGCAGGAGTCTGAGGAAGGCAGGGGCTCATTTTTTAGTCTTCTTCCATTGAGCTGCATTCTATTTTAGGAGCAGAAAGCTTGGGTGGTTTGGATTCCTTTCTTGAGCACTGAATTTCCCAAACCCATTCTTGTACCTCTTCACTGCGTGAATTATTTCCTGCAGTTTTGTACAACTGGAACTGTTTCCCTGTCCTAATCGGACAGGGGAATGAGAACTTCCTTTCCTGTTGGGAGCTCAGTGGGAATCAAACTTCAACCATTCTCTTAGAGAACGTGACTCTTCAGCTACCCCCACATAAAAAAGTCCATAAACACGGTCTAGAACAGTACAGTTCACTGTACTATGCATATGTTTACTGCAGTATAATTTACTAAGCCAGAATCTGGAAACAACCCAAGTGCCCAAGAACAGATGAGTGGATAAAAAAAACTAGGGCACATCTACACAATAGATCATTACTTAGTTGTTAGAAAAAAATGTAATCATGAAATTATGCTTAGACTTATATGTATATGAAGAGTATTATGCTGAAATAAATCTGAAGGAAAGGATAAACAATAAAATGAACACACTCATTTTTGGTATCTATAAAAACAAGATAGTATAGTGATGGTATCCAGAAATAATACAGACATGGATTAGGAGAACCAGTCCATCCATGATTGAAAGCTTGCCACAAAAAAATGTGGGTGGAGAAGTGTAGTTAGGGCAGAGAAGGGACCACTATGAGAATGACAGTTATAAACGGTCACTTTGGAATTGAACACTGAAAGGAGACAAAGTGATATTCAATATTCAGATATTCAGACCCTTTCAGTAACAATATTGTAAACCACAGTGCCTGAAATGAAAAAAGGAAGAGAGGGAATTGGGATGGTGGGGTAGAAAATAGAAAGAGGGGGAGGGTTGGAGCTGAAAAAAAAAAAGAAAAAAAGAATTGCTGTATTATTTAAAAGACTGTGTGGGAGAAATTGAGCCACACCTTGGGGTGCTCAGGATCAAACCAAGGTCAATCATGTCCAAGGCAAGCAAGTACCTTAATCTTGGTACTATCTTTCAGGTATTATCTCATCTTCATATCTATTCTTTTTTTTTTCTTTTTTGGCCATGCATAGTGGTGCTCAGAGCTTAATCTGGTTCTTCACTCAGAGATCACTTTTAGCAAGATTGAGGGGACCTATGTGGTACTTGGAATCAAACCAGCATCAGGTGTGTGCAAAGAAGAGTGCTCAAATTATGTACTTTTCTCTGTTCCCAGCACGTAGTTTTTGTTGAGGGCTTACTTTATGATAGAATCTGTTTGATGCTATGATGTAAATACTAACCACAGATCAAATCTTCGAGATCATTCAAATACAGAATCTTGTAATTATATGCAGGAAAACAATATCAAGAAGAGAAATTCAAGAGAAAAAGTAGTTCCACTGTCATTTGACCTAAAAATAACTTTTAACGTTTTTTTTTTTTTTTTTTTTAACTTTTAACGTTTTTATGTCATTGTTCTTCTTTTCTTTTCTTTTTTTTTTTTTTGGACTACATTTGGCAATGCTCAGGAATTACTTCTGGCTCTGCACTCAGAAATCATCCCTGGCAGTGCTGGATGGACTAAATAGGAAGTCAGAGATCCCCACTATAGCTCTGCCCCTTGGTTCTTTAATATAAAATGGATTTAGAGTAACAATGCTGCCCACAACTATGAGTTCAGATCTCTATCTCCAGTTCTCAAATGCATGCAAGCTTAATTTCTTACTCTTGGTGTGGAAGGGTGAAGCCAGGCAGGGAAATAACAAGCCAACTATTTGCGAAAATAAAGAGGCTGAGGGTTTGTTAGGCTCAGACAAGTTTCATAAAATTGGCATCAACATTAGCGTATGAATGGATTCACTCTTGGTATACAAGTATACAAGAATTACAGTCAGCTACAGGATCAAATGCATTTAAAATTTCCTCCATCACTATTTTAACCTGCAAATATTGTGCCCAATCACAGGGCAAGCTTGAGATCTGTAGTAAGATGTTAGAAACTCCTAGAAACCTAAAACCACAAGTTCTGTTATTTCAAGCCTGCTATAATACAACCCATTTCATATAATTTAAATTTTTGCACCCTACTTCTGTAGGACTGTTTTATCTATTTCACTGAATTTTAAGAAATCTTAAATAGGGGCCAGAGAGATATAGAATGGAAGTAAGGCGCTCGCCTTGCATGCAGGTCAGTGGTTCAAAACACAGCATCCCATATGGTCCCTTGATCCTGCCAGGAGCGATTTCTGAGCATGGAGCCAGGAGTAACCCCCGAGTGCTGCTGATTGTGACTCAAAAACAAACAAAAAGAAATCTTAAATAATGTAAATCTAAAACTAGAATTAGTACTTGATATTTTGTAAGCTATTAATACAAATTAGTTATTACTCATTATCAGATTAGAATTAGTCTCAATCAGAACACTCAATTTGAATATGTACATATAGCTTCAGAGGAGAATGACAGTAATTACTGCTCTAATAGGTTCTTAAAGGACAGGAAAAATACAGTCAGGAAAAGAATAATGAAGATGGAGAAAGACGTTTCAGGAATAAAAATAAGTGAGCTGCAAATCTTTGATGTTATATGATTGAAGCAAAGGTTAACTATACAGGGGTGGTGAACAGGATTTTTACCCTCACTCAAAATGGCAAAATGCAATGTGTTTAATATATTATTGTTAAAATTATATGCTTTTGTGTGAGTGTTTGTTTTGGCAGGTCACTGCGTGGTGTGGCTCTCTGACTTACAGTTTAAAATTTGGCTCTCTGTCTCTGTGTCGAAGTTCGCCACCCCTGCTATAGAAAGATCAAAAAAAAAAAAAAAAAGACCAAACAATTAACCCGAGCTAAAATTAGCTTGGGTCAATTAGGGCAATTGATGACAATATAGAACTGTGTAAATCTTATCAAAGATGAAAATGTGCACTTGGATATTAAGTTTAAAACCTACAACCCAACTTGGAAAATATTCACAGTATAGTTCAGTTTATGTTTTGTTTCACTTCTGAGCTAACACCTGGCAATGCTCAGGGCTTAGGATGCTGGGAGTGGAACCTGGGTTTTGCTTGTTTTATTTTGAGCCACACCCAGCAGTGTTCAGGGCTTACTCCTGCCTCTGCTCTCTGGCTTGGGGGAACCATATAGGATGCCAGGAAACAAACGCAGGTCCGTCCTGGGTCTCCTGCGTGCAAGGCAAACGCCCTATCGCTGTGCTGTCTCTCCAGCCCCTGCAAAGGTCTCTCACCTGTTGAGCTCTTTCTCCTCTACAGTTGAGTTTGTTGTACAGAACAGAGACATTAGGTAACCTTCAAGGAGCAAAGCTGAAAGAAAATACTTTGCAGTTAAATACAGATGTCTAAATGTTTATTTTAGGGCCGATTTATACTTAAGTTTCTGCCTTTTAAAAAACTTTTTATTTATTACAACTTCAAAATGAGTACAATTTTCAAATCAGTATTTCTCACATTTGATGAAACTGGGAAAGTTTCCAAAGATGATGAAAACAGATTGATACGTGTACATCTAATCAAAGCAGTAGCAACAAAATATCAACACAATGGATAACATTAGAAAAACAAAACAAAACCAAAACCCCACCCACTCAAAAGCCCATAATTGCATTGCAAACCAGCAACAAAACATTTAAAGCAAATGGAGTGTTTCAAGGTTATTTTGACTATTTGTCTTTGTCATTTCACTTCAGAAATCTCTTGCTAACTCAATTATATAGGGTTAGTGTATATGTTATTTATTTATTTATTTTCAGTGACCTTTTCCCAGTAATCTTTCTACTTTGTTCCTTTATTGGATAATTTGCCCTTCCGTTAAAGAAGCATTTTTCCTCATCAGCTCAAAGAAAATGTGATTCAAACTGGGGGGGGGGGGGATCAAAATTCCATATCTGTGCCATGCTTTGTACCACCTATTATAATAAAGTAAGCTAAAATATTAATGATTGTGATCTGCTATCTTAACCTCACTGCCTCCCAATCCAAATAGAATATTCCCAAAGAGAACATTGGCTTGAAATAGAAAACCAATTCATGACAGGGGGTGGGCAGGAACTGAGTCAAGTATGGAGATATAAAGATAGCTTTAAGGTGTTTGTATTCAGTCTAACTTGAACCAGTGAACAAATAAATAGTTCTTCATGTTGCAAAAACTTGAGTGTCACCTGTGACTAATGGTTAATTGGTCAATAACCAAAAGCATATGCACTACTGAAAATATCTAATATGGTAGTATGATTAAATAAAAGCGGACTAGGTATCATAGAACTTAATGGCAAATTTGGAATTAGGCACAGCACATTATATTCCAATCAGCTAATACATCATGTATCAAAATAAAGTATAGAGAACTAAATAAAATGTAAAATTCGGGGCCGGCGAGGTTGCGCTAGAGGTAAGGTGTCTGCCTTACAAGCGCTAGCCAAGGAAAGATCACGACCGCGGTTCAATCCTCCGGCGTCCCATATGGCCCCCCATATTGCCAGGGGCAATTTCTAAGCGCTTAGCCAGGAGTAACCCCTGAGCATCAAATGGGTGTGGCCCGAAAAACAAAACAAAACAACAACAACAAAAGCAAAATTCATCCCACTCTTACTTCTTGGGAAAATAAACTAGCTAAACTAACTAAACAAACTAGCTTGGGGATTGAACCTGATTTGGCTGCAATCAAGGTAAATGCTCTACCCACTGGATTATTTCTCCAGCCCCTAAGTTAACTTTAATGCATATCTGTCATATGAACAGACACAAACTTTTCTTACTTTATGAAAATTAATCTTACATTTAGTACTTACCAATATGAAAACTTAACTTCCTTTAAAATAATTTTTTTTTAAAAATAGTCACACAGGTGGAGCCTTTCTTCTTTTAAAATGTCATTTGTGAACAAAATGCAGAATGTTGAAATTAGCATGAGTCAGGGAGTTTGTTTACTTATCAAAATTTTTTAAGAATCCAAAATGGAAAGGATTTCTAAAAAAAGAATATGGGTCTCAATATTAAAAATTTCAAGGTTCTCTGAATTATTCCAATTTCACCCCTTCCAAGCACTTGACATGGTTATTCATTGAAACACATGTTTATTGCAAATCATGTGGGAATGAATGTGCATATTAATCAAGTGAGCTGATAGATTTATTTATGGGGAACTGCTAGTTCAATTCTTTCCTAAGGAATAATTTATAAAAATCTAATAGAGTTCTAGGCAATGCATACGGAAACAATGCATTAGATCATGTAATTTTGTTTTATTTTTCTCCCCTTCTGGGCAAAAGGGAAGCACAAGATAAATTCTTGGGTTTTGTCCAGTTTTCAGTTTAAATTCTAGAAAGGATAAAACTCAACCGTTTTCTTGGAAAATGACACCACATCCTAATAGATTTCATTATCAGGAAATTCCTCTCCACCCTGATAATCAAATAACAATTATTTGTGTATGTGCAATTTACCCCACTTTTTCCAATGACAATTCTGACACATTTGAGTCAAATTACCCTGTTTCTTGTCTAAATAAATTTCAGTTTAATTAAATGCAAATCCCTTGAAATTCTATTTAGCTTTCTTTAGTTATATCGTAAATAATTCTGACATATTTATTTATTTATGCCACACCCAGTGGCGCTTGGGTTACTCCTGGCCTTGTGCTCAGAAATCGCTCCTGGCAGGCTCAGGAACCAATTAGGATACCGGGGATCAAACCCAGGTTGGCCATGTACAAGGCAAATACCCTACCTGCTGTGCTATTGCTCCAGTTCAAACATTTTTGTTTTAATATGCAAGAAGATTCCTGAATTTGCTATATATTTCTCATATTGCAAGGCTTTATTTTCTTTCTTTTTTTTTTTTCTTAAGTTTTTTTCTTTTGCGGGGGGGGTCACACCCGGCAGTGCTCAGGAGTTACTCCTGGCTCCATGCTCAGAAATTGCTACTGGCAGGCATGGGGGACCATATGGGGCACCGGGATTCGAACTGATGACCTTTTGCATGAAAGGCAAACGCCTTACCTCCATGCTATCTCCCGGGCCCCGCAAGGCTTTATTTTCTAATGAATCCTGTTTTCACTAATCCTTTTACATGTCAAGAGAAATTTTTGCTTTTTTTTTCTTTTGGGCCACTTCCAGCTGTGCCCTGCGCTTATTCGACTTTACACTCACAGATAAATCTAATTGGTGCTTGGAGTAGAGGGACAATCATATGGGTGCTGAGGATGGAATCTGGGCCATCTGCACATAAGGCAAACACCCTACCCACTTCAGACCTTCTACTAGGGTTTTTGTGGCACTGTTGTTTTTGGACTCTTCTCCACTTTCTACCCCAAGTTATACTGTGTTACTTAAATTTCTCATATGCTTATCTTCTCATTATCTTTTCAGGACTCTTAATTAATGCCTCTAATTTTTTTCTGGTCTAAAGTTTATTTTATTCTAATTTTCCATTTTTTATCATTGTTTTCATAACCATTAAGTCACAGATGCAATACAGATGTAATAATCTTTTACTCTTTTATAGTCATATTGCAATTTCATAACCATATAAATTCCAATAAAACTAGAAAACTGTAATTCCAACATGTGAGATCATAATGTATACAGAGCTGCCATAAGATATAAATTAAACCATGAATATACATAAAAACACATATACATTCCTTTGAAGAACTTCAAGTGTTTTTTGTTTTAGTTATTGCTAGCTGTTTCAAAACAACAGCATAAAACTGCTCATCACAACACCCCTGTGTGGTAATGACGAGAGGAATGGGAATGGGATGAAAGGCACAAAATTCCTAATAAGTAATAGCTCACTGTGTGAACAAGTAGAGCCAAATTCATAAGCATAGATAATTCAAATAATAATGTGAAGCCATTGATTTTCTGTAATGGACACAAGAAATTGTAGATGATACTACCAGCCTTGTATGCAGGCCATTGTAATGCACGCTATGTACACATTTAGTTTTCATTAAAGATCCATTCAGTTCTTATAATAAGTTATTTCACATATAATACCAAGACTAGAATGGACAACAAATGGATCAGTCATCCTGTGACTGTATGGCACATCGCATGGCCTTTCTTTGAGGTTCCACTAAAGAGAAAGCATGATTGTCAGGGGTACTCTTAAAAAATTTGTTAAGTCTACAGAATTAAGCATATTAAATGCTTACACTATGCCAATCATGAACCAAATTGGTGTGTGTGTGTGTGTGTGTGTGTGTGTGTATGTGTATGTGTATGTGAACTTGGTTTTTATACTTTTCAGAGATACAAAGAACTTCAGTCACTCAATGACAATATCCCAAGCATCCAAGAGTTAATCAATGGATAATCCTCTGCAACTATTTGGTAATTTCCATCTTCTTTCTCCAGAAGGGCTTAATTTTCACCGCCATTGTTCCTGACAGATTCACTTTTCCCTAGGAGGTGGGGGATAAGGGAAAAAAAACGTAAATATACAGTTAAGTGTTTATACTGTTGCTGTTTGGCATATTGTTTCTTCTTTTTCTCCTCCTTTCTGATGCATACCAATGGGACTGCTCATGGCACAAACCATGCCATGTCCCAGGCAGCAGGGATATACAATTTTCTCTGCAATAAACAGAGAAACGATGGTTGAGTGGCAATTATAGTTGTGAGGTAACATCCTTCCTAACTCTGGCAGACCTGGGAATGGTCACTTCACAGTGTGGTTCTGATACCATGCCTGCACCACTGAATAGCTTGCTATCATTCAGGTTAGCCAAATATTGCTAGGATAAAATTTTCTGTATTTTTTAAGCTTAAAATTTAGGCTCAGTATATATTGAGTGAATGTGGGTTGACACAAGACTAGGTAATCATCATTTCTTTCCTCTCTGACTAGCAAGCGGATGATTCACTCACTAAATTGAGAAATCTCCCTTAAGGATGGAAAGTAGATGGAGATAATCTAATCTTCCCTTAGATTACTATCCCTGACCCTCCACTTCTCTCTCTCCAGTAAGTCTAGCATGTTTGCTCAATCACTGTGACAGCAAGTTACTCTACTTTTAAATTTCTAATAGTCCATAAAATGGAAAACAAAGAAACTGAGTTTTCTATAAAAAACAGAAAGAGTAATGACCATGTAAACTGTCACAATTAACAATACAGATGCTTTTGACTACTGATTATTATTATCTAATGTTACTATCTGATTATTAATACTGATTATTATCTCCAGTGTGAGAGAAAAGTGGTAGCCAGTGAAGCAGAGTAAATTCTGAAGGGTCCATAGACAGTGCGAGTTGATACTAGGATCATAAACCCAAATTGTGCTGTACACTCCAACTGTCTAGTTTTCTGCTGTTTGTACCTAGATTTAGAATTAAATGGTGTTTACTCAGCCATTTTTCAGAATGCTATTGTAAAAGCTTGTTCAAGACACAGTCCCAATCCTTATGGGATATTTTCAATTTTAGTCTAGTCTTTCAAGTGTTGCCATATTATTAAGTTAGATGTTTTCTTTTTCTTGACTCTGCACTTTTTTTGTAAAATCTATTATAGGTGTAGTGAATATTTCCTTATTCCTCCCTCTCACAGACACCCACTTCTCTATCTGAGAGAGAAAGAAAAAAAATGAGGGAAGAACAGATAAAAGATTTTTATTGGCATAACTAAAGACTGACGTTGGTTTGATGAGACAGTAAATGGGTTAAGGCACAGGCCCAACAAGCATATGGCTGACACCCCTGTTCAATACCCTGACCTACATGGTATCCATCCTGTGTTTTCAGGTATAGTCCTGGAAGTCACCAAACACGGCAAGATGTGGTGCTGGAGGCCCTAAGTACCATTAGGGTTTAACTCTGGTAATCCCCAGCACCAAACGACTCTCACAGTACCACATCCTCAGGCTCATATCTTGACCTAACTCAGCAGAATATCACAGGGAACACACTGGGAGGACACTCCACCCCACCCATCCCAACTTTGGGCAAAAAAACAAGACTAAACTGTGAGTGCATATTATCCCAGATATTTTCAATAATGCATGCAATCAATTTGGGCTGATTCCTTTTCAAATTCTAGAGACATTCTAACTTTTTTTGTTTGTATTTTTGTTTTTAGACCCACCTAGCAGTGCTCAGAGGTTACTACTAGCTCTGAGCTAAGAAATCATTCCTGGCAGGCTCAGGGGACCTTTTGGGATGCCGGGGAATAAACCCAGGTTGGCCTTGTACAAGGCAAATGCCCTACTTGCTGTGCTATTGCTCCAGCCTGACATTCTAACTCTGATTTACATTATAACAAAACTTTTTCTTATCTTTTAAATGAAAGAGATTTTGTACTATTTGGCAGTGCAGAGTGGGAGGATGTTTTTTTCTCTTTGCTCAGTGAAGTTGCCTAAATTTCTTCTTTTTTTTTTTTTTTTTTTTTTTTTTTTTTTTTTTTTGGGTCACGCCCCGCAGTGCTCAGGGGTTACTCCTGGGTCCATGCTCAGAAATTGCTCCTGGCAGGCACGGGGGACCATATGGGGCACCGGGATTCAAACCGATGACCTTTTGCATGAAAGGCAAATGCCTTACCTCCATGCTATCTCCTGAGCCCCTAAATTTCTTCTTTTAAGTGGATTTCTTTTTCTTTAAATTAAAATAGGACAAGCATTAACACGTAATTGAAATCTGCTGGCTAACTGGCAAACAAGAGACGTTTGGGAAGTTACGTCTGAGCACTTCCCACTGGACTGACCAGGTCAGTGAATAACACATTTACATTTTTGTTTTTTTTTGGGTCATACCCAATAGTGATCAGGGTTACTCCTGGTTCTGCACTCAGAAATCACAACCGAGGATCTCAGGCAACTGTGCTGGGAAAAGAACTGGGTTGAATGCTTACAAGGCAAGTGCCCACTCTGCTGTGCTATCTCTCCGGCCTCCATCGCTATGTCTTGACCTTTAATATTTAAGGTGTTTAACAGTCAACCATATCTTATTTCTGAAAAAGCAAATAAAAAGAACTTGCCAACTGCCATCAATATAGGTAGACTTATAAAGAATTAATTATAGCAATCTACAATCATAATAAACATTAAAACAAGGAGCAAGTGTAAAAATTGCTACATCTCAGCATAGTAACACATTTTCCTCCAAATCAGAAAAAAGAGAGGCATTTTGTGCATGAGCTCAAGAACAAAACACAGCCTTTCTTCAGCCTTTGGAGAGAGAGAAAAAATTCAAGGTTTTCTGAGGAAAATGCTTTGTTCCTATTTAATTCTCCTCATGTATTCAGGGACAACCTTTAGGTGTATCCAATACGTGTAAAGACACAGAAACGCTTACACAAAGCAATGAATGGACTTATAAGAAGACTTGGCATTATTTTTAAGGTATATTTATGTAGCATGAGAAAAGTTCTTGAAAATCCTGTCATATTGTCTTTAGTACTTTTCTTCAGCAGCTCTAGCTTCAAATGATCTTTTATACTGAAAGCACAAATCACCTGTGCTTCCTGTAAATAAGTCAACTATATACCTACCAAAATATAGCAATTTTTACTTCAGAAGGTTGCTCCAAGTTCACTACAAAAGTAGCCTTATCCTGTGCTTGGTTACAGGAAGTCTTATTTCAATATGCATTCCTAAACAAGGTGAAAAAGGATCTGTGTGTGCTGTGTTTATTTACACAGACTATGTTTGCCATGGCTAGTAACCCACATTACTAAACAACTTTCCCTGAAACCAATATTGAGAGAGAACTACCAAGAAAAAAAAGTAAGATCTTACATAAAACTTTAGAAAAATAAAAAGGAATATTTAAAACTAAAACTTCTAACTTAAAAAATAAATATGTATACACTTAAATTATGAGAAATATAGAAATATAGAATTATCCTATAGATTTAGAAAAACCAGCCCATAACTATTAGAAATTTCATGTTCACTTAAGTTTGACAAAATCCCACAATTTCAAATTGTGGCACACAAAATTTTGGCTGCTCTGACTGCACATTAAGAAAAATAATAATAAAAAAATTCAACCCAATCCACCAATTTTTATGGTCTTCTAGAGTTTGCAATGAAACTTGGCCTGTACCTATAATTCTCAGCTGAAGTGGTATCTAACAATGTTGAGTTAGACAAGTAGCCTTTCTTCCTTTCAAAAAGTAATTTGTTTGAGTTTTTTGTTCTCTAGAATTTGTATTAAGAAAATTCCTACTGAAAATAGTATTTATAAATGATGGTGTTTTATACATGAACTTGCATGTCTACCCTTTCCCAGTTCTGAGAGTTCCAGCTCTACTACTCTACAGAGACGGAAAAATATCTACTTTAATGAATCACTAAAATGCTAAATAGCACCAAGGAAATAAAGACAAAGAAAATTAAACCAATGGATTTTTTTTTTTTTTTTT
>PVKC010029173.1:0-15208 GCA_004027635.1 Crocidura indochinensis
TCTTTCCTGGTAGAGGATTGCTTCCAGATGTTGCTAATAGAAGACCTTGGATGTTTCGTAGATAGCTTGTCTAGTTCTGCTGTGAATGGAGGATGCCCATTTCTCTGAGGCCTGTGCCAGGTCATTATATCAATGTTCAGGGTGTAAGGTACATTGTAATGAGATTTGTGTGTTCCTACCTCTATTAGATAAGAACTTACCTGTATGTATATTGTTTTCCCATTTTAATGTGTCTATGCAAACAAGGATCAATGCCATTTACCGTTATTGGGGCATCTGGAGGCAATAGGGACAATACCAGCAATCTCCATGACCCTAAGCCGATCTCTGGAGCCGGCCTGGAAGTGGGGAAAACCCAGGGTGCCCCATAAGGTCCTCCCAGGAACCCACCAGGGGATCAGGAGGACAGAGGAAGAGGGGGATCGGGTGACCCAGGTCCGAGAGCGCCCCCACCCTAGGCCCCCCTGGCACGTACGGAGGTCTCTCTGCCAGAGGCCAGCCCCTATATCTGATATTCTTAGGAAATTTTTTCTCTACTTCTTCATTGTTCTGAAACATTGTCTAGTTATATAGTCAAACAAAAACATTTAAGTAGGTATAGTTATAGGTGAGTCTATGTAAACAAGTGGATTTCAGAAACAATGAAGAAAAATGTAATATTATCCTAAACTTAGAAAATAGAAAGGGTCCTAGAACACCAATAATTAAAGATGGCAATTCACAAGCCAGGGAGAGTAGTTCATTTGATAATATTATGAAGATCAACTAGCTGCTCTGTCATAGAGCAAAAACAACAATGGCTGTGTTTAGTGTGATATTTCAGTTGGTAACCTTTTTTACTTTTTTCTTTGAAGGATGGTGCCTTCCTATACTATTTATAAATAGTTAAAAGAGTAGTCAAATTTCTTGTGAGTCTGAAGTGACTCAATCAAATTAAATAGTCCATAGGCTAAATAGTCCATGGGCTAAAATGGAAGCTTGAAAAGGAGAATTTGTTTATAATGAAAAGTTCATCTTAAAGTGAAGTGTTTTATAACCAAAAATTATTATGCCCACTCCATACCCCCAGGTCATTTGATCATTTCTAGATACATTTTTGCTTTTATTTCTGTTGGCAAGGCAATACTACAAATTACTACTTGTTAGAGATCAATTTTACTATTTCTCACATGACAAAACACACACACACTCAAAAAAATATCACATCCACATACAAATATACGCAACCAATGATCTATCTGAGTAGACAAGAATATATGAGGAAAGAAAATATGATTTTAAATATGTCAGAATCTCAGAATGAAGAGTGAGAACCAGGCATGTTATTATGCTAAGGTAATTAAGGTTAAAATAAGAAATGCATTGAATATCCATTTTTAGTAGGGATATAATGGAAGACATTTGCAATCTCCTCTGGGAAAAGCTGTGAGATTTCAAAAATTATGTTAAACTGCAGAGGGGGAAAAAGCAAGGAGAACTCATTGCAAGGAGAAACAAAAGCTTGAGGAAAGTCATGAAAATATGGCATTATAAATAGCTTAATTAAACTGGAGTTAATGTGAGGTCAACTAAATGATACAGTTTTTTTAAGAGTCTAAAGTGATAGTCAAAGGCTCAATTAGCAAAATTACAGTTTACAAGTTATAGAAAATAGTTTATCCTATGGTATGAGGAAAAAGATCTATGAGATCAAAAGTATAGATTTTTTTCAATACTTTTGAAAACAAAAAGAAAACTAGAAGAGAACACAAATGATTAGTGACTGAATGTCAATGTGATTGAAGTCTTGAGATACAAAGCTTTTTCTCATACAGCAATGAGCTGTGGTTGACAGAAAATGTTCTGTGAGAGTCATGTTATGGAAGTCAAATGAATGAAATTGGTCTTCATATAGGAGTTGAGATACTTAAATAGGAAATTCAAAGTGTGTTACATAAAATACTGAAATTTGTTGAAAGATGAGTTCATTAAAGGTGAACATCAGAACAGAGGACAGTCTCTGAAAATGGTCATATTTAATTGTCAGCAGAAAAAAGAATTGAGCTTTTTTTGTGTGTAGGTTATTTTTATGTGGTCAGGGATAAGATGGCCTCGGTAAGTTAGAATAATGAGACTAATGAGAAAATACTGGTAGTAATTGAAATTAAGCTGACACAGAAGAATTCCATACTACTACAAATCAATGAAAACATAATATATATGTATTAAAAATATGTAGAAAGGAACCAGAATGATGGTACAGCAAGTATGATACTTGCATGTTATGTACTTGATCTGGTTTTTATCCTTGGCACCATATGTGTTCCCTGAGTTCTGCAAGAGCTATCCCTGAGAGCAAAAGCCAGGATAAGGCCTAAGTACTTCTGAGTGTGAACCCCCCAAACATAAAAACAAATACAGAAATTTCTTATCCAGTATAAAAACAAGAAAGAGGCATACTTAGATTTAGAGTAAAGGAAATTATTATGGGAAGATTACCAATTAGAACTCTCAAATCTCAAAAGTTTTAAGAAAAGAAAAAGACATTTTAAATGTTTGGTTAAACATAATTTTATCCTAATATGAAAACCCAAGCCAGGTTCCAAGTACATGAAAATGAACAGCATAACTGATTGGTGACCCTGAGATACTGCAACAGTCACCTCCACCACGCCACAAAAATGAGAAAAGGATAAGGACCAGAGAGATAACACAGTGGTAGGGTGTTTGCCCTGCAAGTGATCCACCCAGGACCAAAGGTGGTTCAAATTCAGGCATCCCATATGGTCCCTTGTGCCTGCCTGAAGCGATTTCTGAGCACAGAGTCAGGAGTAACCCCTGAGGACTACCGATATGACCAAAAATATTTTTAAAAAAATGGGGGGGAAGAGAAAAGAATAAATTATAATAAAAAAGAAAAAAGTAAAAAGATAAAACTGAAAGGAAGGTAAGGGGTGATAATACCTTTGATAAGAAAATCATACTTTTTTCCAATATAATTAAAAAACTCTTAGTTCTTACCTGTAGCTATTATTAATGGTGAATCCTTTTATAGTTTTGTCACATGAAGTTGCTCTAAGCAAATTGCCTTTGTATAAGTGACAAATGTCTATCACTTCTATGGTATGAGAATGGTTAATGGAAAATTCACAAAACCTTAATACAAACCCCATGTGAAACTATTGACAATGAAGAAGCAAAGAAGACACTATGTGAGTTATGATTCTCAAGTAAATAACTATGAGCAGCCATCTTAGAGTAACACAGAATTGAAAATCATATAACAAAAATGAATTATTTTAACAGTCTTGAAATTTAAAACCTGAGATACATATACTGGAAGAGCTAAAAGCAGGTTTATCATGGCTTCTTTCTTCTTGTCTGAGAGATGGCTACCTTCTTTTGTTTCCTCATTTGGCCTTACCTTTTTACACCCTCACTCTTGATTTCTTCTTTTTTAAGAGAGTCTATCTCAGTACATTAGACCCTAATTTTAGCATGCTTGATCTTATTTTCCCCATTTTCAAGTACCATCAAATGGAGTGATGGTAGGGTTTTCAATGTGATATTTATATCTTTTCTGGAGAAGTGTTTTTTAAAAAAATTTTTATGTGTAAAAATTGGTATCTTAAAAAGTTCTAGATGCATTTATTGGACAAGTGATGTCCGTGTGAAAAGAAAAAAGTAAATAACATAGTAAGGAAAAACACACAGGAGTCATTTTAGGGAAGGACAATTAGAATATATGAAAGATATGAGGTTCAGAATTTAGACTAAAACAACTTTCTGAACTAAAAACAAGCACAGCATATCCATCTGTTTGATTGGTTATGTCACAATCATGACAGGATGATTAAAAACAACTTGACACCTAGGTCCATGACAGTGAAACTTCAGAGCACACACCAAAGAGAAAATAATTCTAAAAGCAATCAAAGATGAACGATCTATGGAATCAAAGGAATAATAATCAAAAGCAAAAGGATGTTTTGCTGTTTGATAAAGAAAAGAAGTCCAGAGGGATGAGCATTTAAAGGGTGGTTAAAAATTTAGGTTAGAATTCCACATTTAGCTGAACTATAATTTGAGGATGAAAACCAATAAAATATTCCATAAAATCACTATGAGTTAGTCCTGGAGAGGTAATACAGTATTAACCGTGCTTGCTGTCCAAGCAGCTGACCCATGCTCAAACCCTGGCACCACATATGATCCCCTGAGGTCTTCCAGAAGTGATCCCTGATTGTTGCAATGACCCCTGATGAACATTGAAAATACCTGGTTGTGTCCCTAAACTAAAAGAATGAAAGATTTATAGACCCTCACAGGAGATGCAAGATCAGTGAGAGAAATGAAACTGCTTTCATTAAAATAAAGATTGACAGGTGCAAGAATATTCTGTTGAGTATTCTGTTGAATACTCAATATTCTGTTGAATGTAAAGTAATTTTAATGTCCACTAATAGGAAAGCAAACATAGATAATATAAGGTAATTTATTAGTCATATGAAAAGGATATGTTGGATAAGTGTATTTATAAACTTTACTTGGTTTTATAAGGTATCAGATACAGTTTCTAAAAACTCAGGAATGCCATTAAATAGTAATAAAAATGATCAGACTTAATAACCAAATTCAAAGCAAACGACAACCAAATCGATACCCAATCTACAACAAGCTAGATACATAGGAGATTACTTATACTAGCAGTCCAGGGGGGTAAGGGAAGGGGTTATCAGATGCATGCTGGGAATGCGGGGAGGAAGGTCAGCTTTGGTGGTGGGAATTCCCTTGATTCAATGTTAATATATACCTAAAATATTACTATGAATATTACTATTACTTTGATCCAAAAAAATCATAGCTGTACAAAAGTGGGAATGTAGCACAGAAGAGCAGAGTGATGCTGTGTATATGCATGCATGTTTAATCCCTGGACATAGGACATATACCCTAAGCTTTTAGAGGTTTGATCAGCCCAGTAGGCTTGAGATATGTTTAGGCTTAGGTCTGTTTTAGGACTCAAGCACCTAGCCATTAGGTCTGGCATTAACTGGCCAAATATATCTCAAAGTGATTTCTGTATTTCTGTGTACATCTAGGAAGTATAAAATGTATTTTCAGGGGTTGGAGAGGTGGCACTAGAGGTAAGGTGTCTGCCTTGCGAGTGCTAGCGTAGGACGAATCGCAGTTCGATCCCTCAGCGTCCCATATGGTCCCCCCAAGCCAGGAGCAATTTCTCAACGCATAGTCAGGAGTACCCCTGAGTGTCAAACAGGTGTGACCCCAAAACCAAAAAAATATGTATTTTCAAATCTATTTTTCTATAAAAACAAAAATGGATATAAATATCAAGAAAGGTCAAATAGTGAGGAAAAGGAATAAAGAAGTTTCAATAAAATAGTATAAAACAAAATAAAATGCAATATAAAGACACTGTATAATAATGGAATATTTATGTAGGACTAGGAATAATACTGCAGAAATTTACAATGTTGGCTTCAATATGGAAAATTGAATTGAATTTAATTGTTAATAAAAATGTCTAGATATATGATTTACTGATTGCTAACTATTTGGATATATTTTTATTTGAATTAAGTGATCATTATATGAAAAAATTTAAAAATATTCAGTGAGTGCTGTAAGGTAAAGCTATTTTTTTCCAGGTCATCTTTGCCTATATACTTAAGGTAAATTTTTCTTAATTTAAGCTTTAATTTTGGTGGGGAACAAATCCAGCTGTACTCATCTCATTCCTTGATCTGCACTAAATTTGTGTCTGGGGACCATTAAGAGCACCAGAAATAAAACCTGGATCAGCTCTATGCAAGGCAACTGCCTTTCCCATTTGCTATATCTCTTGACCTTAAACTTAATTTCTAAATGTATGTGACATTTCTATAATTCCTATATTTCAAGGTTATTTTAACAGTATTAAGTGAATGATAATAATTTGGAGGACATATTTTACCAGTTATGATAGCCTATATAAAGAAATGTTGGCAACAGTAACAAAACTAAAGGAGATAAGAATTTACAAAGGGTATGGGTTATCATTTGTTTCCCATTATATAGAGATGCATATATTTCTAAAAATGACCACTGATTGGATTTCAATATAATCATGTCAGTGAAAACATAGACCTAAGAAAAATATAATGGATCTGCTTAAAGAAGAAAAGGAACAAATCGGAAAATGCTTACAGTTCTAAAGAAAGAGTCAAACATAAACCATTTACTTATTTATGGCAACAAGCAAAAAAAAAAAAAAAACAAGTTTGAAAACAAGAGAGTGCAAAGATGCACTATTTGAGTGGAAGGAGGACACACCTGACATTATTCAAGTTTTTAAAAATCTATGCTCAGGAATTACATCTGGCCATTTTAGGAGGACTATATGGGATACCAAGAATAAAAACTTGGTCTGCTGTGTACAAGGCAATTGTTTTACCTGCTACACTATCAGTCTGACTCCTTATGCATTATTGGTTTTTAGTTTGTTTATATTTTTAGGAAAAATGATCAGTAATTGGACTGAGAGAGAGAGTTCTGTTTGCATGCTTGTGTATTGTATGCATACTATTAAATATATAAGCCAGTTATAAGAGTGAAAACATACATAGAGGTGTAGGAAGAACATGAAGCAGTTATAATACTGATAGATAAGAATGTAGTGCAGACAGATGTGACTTTGCTTATAAGCATACATGACATAGTTGCTCTTTAGAGATAATCAGTTCTAAGGGCAGAAGGAATTTGAATTTTAGAGATGTAAGTGATCATTGTTTCCATGGGAGTAGACAGACTTTGTGTGGGATAATGCTTCAATTTTTTTCTGTAAATATTCTGTAAATAAATGTCTGTAAATAAATTTTCCTGTAAATGTGTTTGTACAGACATGTCATTAGCCTCAAATTTTTCTGTAAAAATGTGAAACAGGGTCAGTGAGAATGGCACAGAAAATAAATTGTCTACCTTGTACCAGCAGACCCAGGTTTGATCCCCGGTACCTCATATTGTCCTCCAAGCTCTCTCAGGATTGATCCGAGTGCAGACAGAGCCAGCACTAAAAGCTTGAACTCTTCCCGAATGAATACACACTCTTCCCCTTCCCTAACACACACACACACACACACACACACACACAATTAAGCAATGTCCTTTTCTGAAGGAATTTATAATCTTCTATCTTGTCTTTAATAGCTTGTGGGGTTTTTCATTATCAAGATTGAAGTCTTAGACATTGGAATACTTCATTAGGGATGATATTTTTAATGAAAAGAATTATTTTTAGCTTCTACTCTTTCAATAAAAATAATAATTTATTTGAATATCTATTGTTTGGAACTTCAAATCACCACACTTATTGTAGAAAGAAATGAAAAGTCTACAGAGGGAAGGAAGAGGGAGAGTTTCAGGCCAAGCCTTTTGGGAAATAAACAGGATCTAAGGCTTTCCATTTCTATGTTCTCTACAAAATCAACTTTCCAAAAATAACTTCAGACAAGTGTAGTCACAGTTGAATGTCTTGTTTCTATTATTGTGATGACATAAAATCATTAAATCACTGCTAGTAGCAAAAGCAGTTTTGTCTGGTAATAGTAATACTCTGTACCCCTTAAAAGGAATGACAATTATTTTATTTTTGTTTTGTTGTGTTGTCTTGCAGGGGAGAGGGTAACATCCAACAAAATACATTGCCTTCTCCTATCTCTGTATCCAGATATTATTCATGATGGGTTTGGGATATCATATGGTGTCCAGAAATCAAAGCTCAGTAGTCACACACAAGGCAGGTGTTCAACCCACTACACTATCTCAGAAGTACAGACATTGCACTTAAATGGCTGATGGAGAGCCATGTCCTCCTGAAAGAGTTGGTAGGACTTGAGGTTTGACTTTCGCCATAATTTAATTAGTTTACTTTTAATTAACATTTTATTAAGCACCATGATTCCAACACATGGTTGTAGTTAGGTTTCGGTTATGAAAAAGGACACTCCCCATCACCAGCACGATATTCTCACCAACAATATCCCCCATTTCACTCCTCCTACCCTTTGCCTGTATTTGAGACAGGCACTCTATTTCTCTAACTCACTACCTTTGTGTCATGATAGTTATCAGTGTAGTTTTTTTCTCTAACTGAACTCACCACTCTTTGTGGTAAGCTTCATACAGTGAGCCAGACCGTCCAGCCCTATCTTTAGTGTCTCTGTATATTATTACAATGATGTCGTTTATTTTTCTTAAATCTCATAAATGAGTGATATTATTCTGTCTTAATCTCTTTTTCTGATTTATTACCAACTCAGCATAATAGTTTCCATGTCTATTCATATATAGGAAAATTTCACGACTTGATTTTCCTGACGCCTACATAGTATTCCATTATGGTTATGTACCACAGTTTCTTTAGCCACTCAGTTTTTGAAGGGCATCTGGGTTTTTTTTCCAGAATCTGGTCATTGTAAATAGTGCTGCAGTGAATATAAGTGTGCAGAAGATATTTTTGTATTGCACAATTTTGTTCATAGTATCACTAGGAGTGGTATAGCTCAATCATATGGGAGCTCAATTTCCAGTTTTTTGAGGAATCTCCATATTGTTTTCCATTAAGGCTGGATTAAACAGCAGTCTCATCAGCAGTAAATGAGAGTTCCCTTTTCCCTACTTACTCCCAGCACTTTTTTGTTCTTATTCTTTATGATATGTGCCAGTCTTTTTCCATAATTGTATTTATGTGCTTTGATGATGTCACAGCACTCAAGCATTTAGCTTTTAGATTTAGTGTTAGGGCTGAAGCAATAGCACAGAAGGTAGGGCATTTTTCTTGATCTTGATCAATCCAGATTTGAACCCCATCATCCTAATGCTACTTCTAGTCTTCCCACAGTAGTTTCTGAGCACTGAGCCAGAAGTAACCACTGAGTCCTTCTGGGTGTAGTCCAAGAAAAAAGAAAATAAAGAAAGAAAAGAAAATGGAAAGGAACCATGTCAGATTGGCTATGGTGTTTAAATACAGAAAGAAGGTTAAAAATTTGTGTGTGTGTTTTTCAATTAATTCCTGTACTTAAAGTAACATAGCAGAAACAACAATAGAAATAACAGTAGAGGCTCTAACAAGAAAACTTGATGCCTCTTATTATTCTCCCAGTCTTTTTCTATGCTATACATATCAAAATTATGACTACTTGTATGTCAGATATATGTCTGCTAATTCTCAAAAAAAATCCATTCAGGTAGATATTTTGACCTCATATAAAAAGGATATTGACTTTTTTAAGATTGAACTTAATCTTCTCAAAAGCAATTGAAAATCAAATAATGATGATTTGGATGGTGGTATTGGCGGTGGGGGAACAGCCATGTATATGTTATGAAAATCCATACTCAGTTTTAACATAAACAAATAAATAAGAAAACAGGAAAATATATCTTATAGCAGCACAAAGTCTTGCAAAGTGATAAAAATAATGTTATACTGGGAAAATGCTAAATAGCAAGGATTTATGAACCTGAATTTCACTTTTTTATGGGATAGCACATATTGATTTAATAATTTTAAGCATTGAACTCCATAGATGTTTTAGGTACTAATTAGGAAAGAAGGTCCTTTCTTGATAGAACTAAAAGCTAGAACTTACCAGTTGGACATATGACATAGACTTAGTTCCAAATCCTTTTCGGATGAATGTTCACTGACATAGCTCAGTCTCATATTGTCTGTTGATAGGATCAATGGGTGTTTGTATGAACTTTCAAACTTCAGTTCTATCAAAGTTGAACGTGTAAAATATATTTTCTACTTCAGCATTTTTTAAGAATGAATAGCTTAAATATTTTTGCCTTAGATGATTTTAATGATCCTATTCTGGGAGACTGGTAAGTTTTGGAAGTAGCCAATTATTTCTATTCACTGATGGCTTGATTTGAACTTTTACTTTATTAGGTTGCTTAGTACAGTATGTGCAGCAAATAATTGTTGAATAAAGGAACTGACTCATAGATAAATGATTGTTTATGAAAATCTGTAGCCACTTAGATTGTCTTCTACTAAAAACACCTGAATTCGGTTTTTTGGATTCAAGAGATGAAAACAAATCAACAAATATCTAGATACTAATTAAAAGCTTGCTTCCCAACTGAAGTCTAATTATCTTTTATAGGATAAATATCTGTTTTTATTCTAAAATTCAAACTCACTCAGTTTTCAAGTAGCTCCAACATTAGCAAATGAGTCACCAATAATAGAACAAAGACTATACCTCTTAATAAAAATTCTCATATTTATTTTTATATTTTTTCTTTGTTTTCTTTTTTGGGCCATACCTAGAGATGCTCAGGGGTTACTCCTGGCTATGTGTTCAGAAATCAGTTCTGGTTTGGGAGACAATATAGCAAGGTGAGAGAACGAACCGTGGTATGTCCTAGGTCAGCTGGGTGCAAGGCAAACTCCTTACTGCTGTGCCACCACTCCGGCCCTGTGTTTTTTATTTCTTTTTAAGATGCAATGCAATATCACATATTTTAGTGAAAAAGATCAATTGTCTGGGAAAAAATCTACAATTGTAAAATAGCTAGAATTTTGGAATGGTAGCTATGTATGGGTGTTGTGATAAACACTTGACATAGATTATCTCATTTAATCCTCACAGAAACCAAGTGAAGTGTTTACTGTCATTATTCCTATTTGATGAAGAGGATACTGGGGCTCACAGAGAATTAATAACAAGTCCAAGACCAACTAATGTCAAGTAATCTAGAGTGGACGATCAGAAAGCACATACACCAGCTGGGATCAGCCTTTTATTGAGGGAGAAGTGCACAAAAGCACAGCAGTAGCAGGTAAGCAATCTACTCAGTTCTAGTTATTTAGGGAACTGATGGGTCAGATATCTGACTTATCCTGTCTTGAGATGGAGGCTTTATAAAACATTCTTTCTTGAGAGATTTCAGTTATATAGACAAAACTGTGTGTTGTACTTCTTAGATACAGAATTATAGTTTGACCTCATCTTCAACATCAACATTTGTAACAGAGTTTGCCACATATTTGCTGTGAGCATCTTGTGATGTTATAATTCTTAACCTTCAACCCTGCTCTATTTCATTATAAAGTTTTACACTGCCTGCCTTAAGTACTCATTTATAGTTCTCAAATTTTCTAGATTTTCATTTCCAAATGAATTCATGATTAAAAGGAGAAGGATTAGTGACTCTCTGATTTCCAGTTTATGCAAAATTAAGTTTGCCTATTAACAAATAAAAAGGGGTATTTTCTTCATTCAAATATCAACATCTATTACTTGATTCTAGAGTATAAACAACTTTTTATCTCATATTTTGTCTCATCCTTAATTGACCATCTAATTTTTTTTTATTTTTTATTATTTATTTAAAGAAAATGTATCACGTTGACATAACTGAGTATAATACATTTGTTTTGGAATGACAGAAAGCAAAGTTATAAAAAATAGAAAGAGAACAGATAAATCAAAAAATGGAAGAAGGGGAGAGAGTTCATTAGCAATTATATTTGTGAAACTTATTGTATCACCTATAAAGTCATTAATGCGATAGCTCAAGGTTTAGTATGCTCCCAAATCTTTTCTCCAGAGATGGGAAATACATTTAAAAAATGTGTGCGTGTTTTTGGCAATTGTTGTTTGCATAGGTGCATAAAATATGGAAGAGATTGGAAATAAATACCTTTGGCCTAAAAACAGGGAGATCTTACCCCCCGAAAAACTTTGGCATAAGACTAACTCAAGGTTCCAGGCGTACTCGGTTGTCCAAACCCCATCATTCTTGGTGTCCAGCTCTTTAGTCTTCTAGTTTTTGCTATCATGTTTCTGTAGTAGTTACAGATCCTGGTTTCTGTACAGATCCTGTGTCAAAACCTGGGTGGTGTGTTGTGTCTTCTGGTTCTGTCTCTCCATCAGTTAACATTACAGAGAATCCTGCCCCAAAGCAGACTAATGCTGTTGCCTGGTTGTCAGGATGATATAAGAACTGTTAGTAGAACCTTCCTTGGTAGAATTTATGTTAATGTTGCTGGTGTTCGGAAACCTTGTTTGTTTGCACAGGTGGTATCGTCGGTTCAGGGGGTGAATAGTCAGGGTTGAATCATTCGGAGTCTAAGCCAAGTCATTAAAACAAGTGTCTAGATTGTAAGGTCCCACTGCAGTATGAAAATTTTTGTATTCCCATCTCTATTAGATAAGAACTTGTTTACAACTGTTAACTTTTCTCATTTTGATGTGCCGATGCAAAAAGTGACAGAGTTACAGTGAGTTACTAGTACTTATGGGGGTCCGAGGTGTCCAGACCAACAGACTCAAGAGCATTTTGTTTCAGGTGTCTCAAACTCTCGGCCCGCAGGCCGTTTCCAGCCTTCCTTGTAACATTTTGTGGCCCTGCCCTAGAGGAATCTTTTTTGTTTTGTTTTGTTTTAGTTGTTTGGGTCACACCCCCCAATGTTCAAGGCTTACTACTGACTTTGCACTCAAGGATCACCCCGACTTTGCCTCCTGCAGCCCCCAGGTAAATTGAGTTTGAGACCCCTGAAACTCTGAACAGAGATTTTGTCTACTAGTATACTATAGTATACTATTATATATAGTACACTAGTAAATATAGTACACTAGTGTATATATAGTATATATAGTGAGGTATATATTATACCAGTATACTACTAGTATATTGAATGGAACCCGAGTATAGGGCAAATTGCTTTTATATGAGATGTTTGATAACGGTTATGCCTATTAAAGAGGTTTATCTATAAGAAATATTCAAAGGAAATTTATATGTCCTCTTTAACTATTTTAAAATAGAAATGGAAGGGGTAAGATCCAATGCACAGCTTGAAGCTGTGCAGTCTAGGGTTTGGTGCAGTCTAGTAGGATGGATACCAACAGTGCCATAATAAGAAATGTCCTCAAGAGGGGGAAGACCATCTAAAATTTACAGCTAATATTCATTCATTTCTATTCCTAGTAATCTACTATAATTATACTCTATGTTGCATTAGAATATGGTATATAATTTAAATACTACTTTCTAAAGGTTATTCACCTCGAAACTAATAGACTTTTTCACTAGAAAAGGAGTGAGTTCCTAGATGTGAACTGAAGTAATTCAATGAGTCTGCTTTCCTTTGAATAAATACACTTAACTTTAGAATTAGTGATTTATATACTATGTATGCAAATCTTCAAGATTTCTTATCAAGCATATACTTTTAATAGTATTCTCTATCATTGTATCTTGTTATAGAGTAATTGAATCTTTCAAGTTCTTTTTTACAGCTACAAAGTCTTGTCATTCTAATATTAATTGTTCAACTTTATTCACATAAATATATTAGATATTAATGTCTTGAGCTAATAAAGATTATGAGAAGTTTAATAGATATATCATCTTTATCATCAAATATAGTTATTGAAGCCAGAGATCTCATGTAACTAAATTGCTACATACATATATTATATACATAGATGGTAGTTATAATAACAGTGTTGTTAGATTGAAATATTTTATTTGAAAAAATAGTGATGAATATTTTTTGAGTTTTAATTAAATTATTAATATTTTAGAGTATTATATTTATTTTAAATTTAAAGTGGTAAAATACTTTTCCAGACCAATAATTATTTCTGTGATTCTTTCTGGGAAAAGTAATCATTCTAATTTTGTCAAATCAAAATCATTTTTATTTTCAATAAAAAGAAACACTATTTCTAAAATACCTTTAAAATCATAGACTTATTAGTTCTTTCAGGCATATTTGTCTTGAATACAGGCATGAGGTGGAGGAGGAAGAAGATTGGGGCATTGTTGGGAATGTGGCACAGGTGAAGGGGCTATTCTCTATGACTGAAGCCCAACTGCAAACATGTTTGACATTTTGAAATTATTTTAAATAAAAAAATAATTTTACTAAAAATAAAACTTCCTAAGATAAAAAAAAATGTAATGATTTAAAATAAATAAAATTTCAAAGTCTTTTTGTAAAATGGCAACTAAAAAAAGTACTATTTCTCCCTATTTCTCCAGAGTGGTGGCTCAAGCTGTAAGTCTTATGCCTTATGCACACTTCTGCTTTATGCATGCTAGCCTAGGACAGATCGTGGTACAATCCCCTGATGCTCCATATGGTCCCCCAAGCTAGGAGCGATATTTGAGTGCATAGACAGGAGTACCCTTGAGGATCACCGGGTATGGTCAAAAACAAAACAAAACAAACAAAAAACAACCAATAAACATAAAAAGTACTATTTCTATACACTTGGGTAAATTAATTATCTCAACTATATTTTCAGTTCTTAGGATTGTCAATTTTTTCTATATATAACCCTTTGAAAAGGGATATATTTGTTAAACAGAATATAAAAGATCCTTATTTAAATATCACTAATATGTCTGGTATAGACAATTAGTTCATTTTATTTTAAAAAACCAGGACCTTCTTTATTTGCTTATTCTGCAATGTCACTTCATTTTTTATTGTGATTTGTTTTCATTATTGACAGGAAAATAATATTACTTAGGTAATAAGCTTGCAAAACACATAGAGCATTGTCTTCAAAATTCCAAAACAGATAATATTGCTATATTTATTACCATATATTTATAAAACGTTTACATCATCCTGGTATATTGTACATAAGAAATGGCCTGATTCTTATTTGATATCCATTATTTTACCATATTGTAGAATATTTAAGGATCCCTAGTTGTCTCATAAAAATCTAGGTCAAAATGAATCAAATATATATGTATATATATATATATATATATATATATATATACATAAGAACTTTACCATATATGTCATGTCTTATTGAAATTGGGACTCATGAAATTATCTTTTCAATTGTTTCAAAGCTGAAGAAGACCTGCTTTCTTTGCAGTTTTTTCAAGCCAAGACTAGTCTAAATCTAAAAACACTATCAAAGTATGCCCCTGGACTCTCAAGTGACACAAGCCCTTCATGTCATTACTCCCAATTCAGCATAATTTAGAAGAAGCAGAATAGGAGAAACACCTTGTGCTTTTTCCTTCCAATATTTCTAATCTAATGTTTTATAGGCAAAAAGTGAAACCAAAGTGCTTCATGATTTTTCCACCGCATGGTATTAATGCAAATGAATAGAAACTCTTACAGGCCATGATTATTCTAGTGGTTTTAAACATACCACTTGTATATTGATAAACATGT
>PVKC010029175.1:0-15194 GCA_004027635.1 Crocidura indochinensis
AAAAACCAAAAAAAAAAAAAAAAAAAGAATTCATTGTCAGGACAATCACCAACCAGCAGCAGGCACCACCAGCCTGCTTTAGTTCTAGTCTCAATCCTTTCTCTCTAGTGAGTTTCTTTCCTACTTTCCAGTAAACTTTCCTATTTTACTAAGTGTACATCTTTGCAACATAATTCTTTTTTTGTTTGTTGGGGGGCCACACCCAGGAGCCCTAAGGGGTACTGCTTACTCTGCATTTAGGTGTCACTCTTGACTTAGCTCAGGAAACAGTATGAGATGCTGAAAATTGAACCCAGATTGGCTGTGTACAAGGCAAATGCCCTCCCCACTGCTCTACCCCTCTAGTCTTTCCAACTTAATATTTTTATTCTTGAATATATTGAAGAAGTTGGGAACCACAGACAAGTTGAAAACCCTCCCTCAACATTCCTGTTCTAAAGTCTAAAAGCCCTGCCTTTAAGTTCAAAGTTGACTTTAGACCTGAGGTTCTCAGAGAAAATGGGAGACATTTGACTAATGATAGAATGCTCCATTCATCCATATCTTATTTTGTTCTGTTCGCTTTTTTGTTGGGGTAGGGGACACACCTGGTAGTGTTCAGAGATTACTCCAGGGTCTGTGCTCAGGAATCACTCCTAACAGTGCTCAGAAGACAAAATATGGTGCTGGGAATTAAACCAGGGCTGCTGCTTGCAAGGCCATTGTCTTATCCCAGACTATCTCAGGCCCTATATTTTTTAATGTATGCTAGTAAAAAATAAAAGAGCATCAACCACAATCTATGCAGTCAAATTCTGAGATATGAAAATTCTGTTGGTAGAAAGGACTCAACACCTTCAAGAGGTGAAGAGGCAAGGGATAAAGGGCAGGAGGGAAACTGGGAGCATTGGTAGCAGTAAATGTGCACTGGTGAAAGGTGTTGGACATTGTATGACTGAAATTGTTCAACCATGAACAAGTGTACAACTGTGAAAAAAACTATATTATGAAAAACCTTGTAAGCACAGTGTATAAATAAAGTAATTTTAAAAAATTTGTATCCACTGTGTTCTTCAAACATAAAGTCCAAATAATCTCTCATGCACACTACAGTGGAAGAAAATCTCTGACACAGACTCCATATAAAAATGATGTAAGTTGTCTGGGGGGTTGTGGGGCAGGAACACCAGGAATGGGGTTTCCTGACTCAGTCCCAGCTAAGACTCCAGTCTGTGAATGATGCAGGCTTAGACTCCGATTTAATTTCCACCTAGACTAGATCCAAAGACAGGAGAAGGTTCCTGAAGCCACAAAAAAGGGGTCTCTGAATGAGACCAGTGGGGTTCACAGTCTGTAACAACCCCCAGCAATAGACTATTAAATGCATAAAAGGCCCCAGGGCTGGGCAGCTTGGGAAAGATCTACAGAACAGCTCCTGAGCCAACTCACACCCACTTGCACCTTCCTGTTCACATCTCAGCTCAGCTTCCTCCTTCTTCACTGGGCTCCCTTCTAGAACCTTCTCAACCTGTGCATCATATCTTTACCTCATGGAGCTGTCTTGCTTTTCATGTTCCTCTCTTAAACTTCCTAAACAAAATATTTTAGTTCACTATCCATTTTCCCTCCCTGGAAATTCCTTTCTGTGGCAAAAAGAAAAGAGCCATGGGGCCGGCGAGGTGGCACTAGAGGTAAAGTGTCTGCCTTGCAAGCGCTAGCCAAGGAAGGACCACAATTCGATCCCCCAGCATCCCATATGGTCCCCCCAAGCCAGAGGCAATTTCTGAGCGAGAAGCCAGGAGTAACCCCTGAGCATCAAACGGGTGTGGCCCGGAAAAAAAAAAAAAAAGAAAAGCGCCAAAATTCAATTTGATGGAGACTAGAACAGATTCTCTTTCCTGGCAGAAAACATTTCTTTCAGATTTATATGGCCTGGTCTTGTTCATACATCACACAGACCAAGTGGGTTCTGACTCTGCCTTCATAAGACCAGTGGTCAACATGGATTGCACTGTGGAAGAGACTATCACTGCCCTTGTCCCAGACCTTAACCAGCCACCACTAAGGAGATATGTGGAGACAAGGAAAAGGATCTAAGACAGAAATTTGAGTCTACAGAAATAAAAAGCTTAAGATAAAGGAGGGCATAAATAATTCCTTTCATTTTTATTATTCTTAATTGAACTATAGGCAATGGTTTGTTAAAAATAATAATAAGTGTTTTTAGTAGCTATACTTAGGGAAAATTGACATGAATGGTAGCACTATGATAAGAGACAAAAATTGAAAATGTTCTGCTATCAAATACCTGCATTGTCTAGAAAAGAGCACCATGTTATTAAAAAATTGTGTACCTGTAGACAATTCAAACCTTTCTATAGGAAGAACTACCAATTCTTTTCAGCCTCTTTCATAAAATTGAAAAATCAGGAACACTCCCCAATAGTTTTTATGAAGCTACCATCATCCTAATACCAGAACCAGACAGATATGCTGCAATAAAAGAAAACTATAGACCAATATCCCTAATGAATGCAGGGATTACCAAAATACTGGCAAATAGGATTCGATGCCTCATCAAGAGGGTCATACACCATGACCAAGTAGGTTTTATTCCAGGAATGCAAGGATGGTTTACCATACAGTATTTTCCAGCACATAAGACGACCCCCTACTTTTCCTGTTAAAATATAGGGCTTGGGTTATATTTGCACACCAAATGGAAATTAAAAAATGTAAGAGAAAAAGAGCAGAACCTTTAAAGGTTAACAATATATGTTTAATAAAGCTAGACTTTGGAGTGCCAACAATCATTTTCATTTGTTGTGAGTGACTGTGATTTTTTAATTGTGATCTACATTGAGAGCAGGAAGAGGAGGCTCCTAAAAAAGCAGCTGGCTGAGGTACAATGATTAATAGGACACCTAGAGGGAGACAGAGCACCTCCTCCGTGTCCCATAAAAGCTGAACAGAGGACTGAGCACCAGAAAGCCACATACCCAGCAGCTGGATGAGATGCGGTGCTCCATAACTCAACTCCTCTGTGTGACCTGAAAGATGAATCAGGACAAGGATTAGGCAACAGAAAGCTGCATACCAGTGATGACACCTGGTGGCTGGATAGGATGCAGTGCTTGGTAACTCAGCTCCTCTGTGTGCCCTGAAAGATTAATCAGGACAAACAGAGGATTGAGTGATGATGCCTGGCAGCTGGATGGGATAAGTATAAGGAAGAAGAAATAGATCATCTTAATGTCTGTATTTAAGAACTAGGTGTGTTTAAAGCATGATGACTTTCAGTAGAGAGAGAAACACAAGGTCCAGGTGGGTTCACTGATGAATTCTATCAAATATGGAAGAAGTAACAACAGTTCTTCACAGCCTCATTTAGAGGATAAAAGCAGAAAGAACATAACTTTCCAATTTATTCTACCATGTCAACACCAGCCAAATACATTATAGAAAAAGAACATTATAGGTCAATATAGTTCATAAGAATACATGGGGGCCCGGAGAGATAGCACAGCGACGTTTGCCTTGCAAGCAGCCGATCCAGGACCAAAGGTGGTTGGTTCGAATCCCGGTGTCCCATTTGGTCCCCCGTGCCTGCCAGGAGCTATTTCTGAGCGGACAGCCAGGAGTAACCCCTGAGCACTGCCGGGTGTGGCCCAAAAAACAAAACAAAAAAAAAACAAAAAAAAAAAAACAAAAACAAAAAAAAACAAAAAAGAAACTTGAAGAATACATGGGGAAATCTTCAATAAAACATTACTGAGGGAAATCTTACAATGTATAAGTAAAATTACAATTGTGGCCAACCTGAATCTATTCTAGAAAGCAGTAAGTTTCAGAATTTGATAGTCAATGCAATCCATATGTAAACAAACCAAAGAAGTAAGACATCATGACCTTATCAATCAGTTCAGAAAACATTCACAAAATAATGAGCAAAATCTCTCAGTAAACTAGGAAGAGACAGTGACTCCCTCAGCTTGAAAAGAAGCAAGTACAAAAACAAAAAAGAATGTTTACTTCATAGGAAATGGTGAGAAACCAGATGCTTTCTTGCTAAGGTGAGGTACAAGCATTTCTTTTCAACATTGCTCTAGAAATTCTTACCAATGAACAAGAAAAGAAAGTGAAACCAAAAGTCTTCAGATGAGAAAAGAAAAATGAAACTTTGACCATGATGTGTTTGTGTTTGTAGAAGATCCAAAGAAATCTGTAAAATAATTTTGGAACTAAAAATTACAAGTTTTCAGGATACATAAACCAACCACTTTCCTAGTTATAGGCAATTAACACTTAGATGTTGATACTAAAAAACACAATCATTTTAGCACAAGAAAAAAAGATGCTGAGATATAAATCTACCAAAATACCTTCAAGGTCTATATGATGAAAACAACTAGATTTTAGTGAAAGATAAATAGATATATATTAATGAAGAATTACTCCATGTTTATTAATAGAAAAACTTGCTATTACCTGGTTCCCAATTCTACCTGATATCATCTATAGATTCAATGAAATTTTAGTAAAAATGCAAGAAAGTGCATTTATGAGCATTAACATCACATTCTAAAGTATTTTTTCTTTTTAATTTTGATTAAGATATCATGACTTACAAAGTGTTCATAATAGAGGTGTTTCAGGCATACAATGTTCTAACACCAATCCAACCACCAATGTCCCCTCCCCTCCTCTAATGTCCCAGGTTCTCTCCCACCCGCCCCCAGTCTATTTCCCTTGTCAGGAATATAACAAACTAATTTCAAATTATTTGCTCCAACAAAACAGCAAATGGAATTATCAGAAAATAAATCAATAAAAGTAAAATTGTGATGATTGGTTGCTAGTTGATTTAACCAATATAAATAAGATGTTAATTTATTATTTAAACTTTCTAAAATCCCATAGTCATCTAGGAGTAAGCATACTTTTATGAATCTAATAGAGAGTAACCATATGCACCATCAGTGAATACCATACTCAGTGCCACATGCTGGGAAGTTGATCCTGGTCTTGTGCTTTAGTGAAGCAATTTTTGCTTGTTGCAAAACTGGGTTCAAGCTTTGAAATCCTGTCTTTGAAGCTCATAGCATTTCTTAAAATATGAATGATAATCAAGCTGGGTGAGATGTTTGCATTGTTGAGTTTTTGTACTATATGTTTTCAAACTCTTCCTGCTTAGAGTTTCATCTGATAGATCTGCTATACATTTTATGAGCTTTCTATTGAGTACAATGCGTCTTGGGTTTTTACTTGTTGAGTCTATTTTTGCTGGGGCACTTCGGGCTCATGTATCTCAGTGCCAATTGTTGTGGGACCCCAGGGTCTGAACAAGGAGGAACACCATTTTGTAAAGGACCACATCTCAAGCTTCTCTTTCTCAAGCCTAAGTTTCCATTAATACTGCTCCAAGCTATCTGACCATACCCGGTAGCTTATCTGGAAAGGACACTATGGAGCTCAGGAAGGTACCCTAGACAACAGCCAATTGTCTAAAAGATCATCAGAATCTAGAACCTCCTCATCCCCTCTCTATATAAACTGGCTGGTGACCTGGGCATGGATAGTATCCTCTGGGAAACTGCCCAGAATGGCCAGTTTGAGGCTTATGGCTGATGGAATAAAGTTTTGTTTTGCCTTACTCGATTTTGTGGTCTCATCCTTTGATGCTGTCAACCCACTTGGTCAGCAAGGGTCAATTTTCATCCTTGTGGTGTGTTCTGAACCAACGATGTTCCCCCAGCTGATGACCAGGAAAGAACAGATTCCAGAGACACATTATTTCACTCCAACAATACTTAATATAGGATAAGAGGAACTTGGGCACATTCAGGTTGGCAGGGGCAGGGACATCCTAAAGTATGTGGGTGCTTATGAGCCCATGCGATGGATCTACTCAAGAAATTACATGCTGGGGCCGGAGCGATAGCATAGTGGTAGGGCAATTGCCTTGCAAGTGGCCAGCCTTGGATGGACTCGTTTTATTCCCAGCATCCCATATGGTTCTTTGAGCTTTCCAGCAGTGATTTCTGAGCAGAGCCAGGAGTAACCCCTGAGTGTAGCCGGGTGTGATCCAAAAACAAAAACAACAAAATTACATGCTGCTCATGAAAGTTTGTCTTCCATGCATTTGTGTATATGGACAGAGAATAAAAAGAGCAATTCCAGGCTACACCTTTCGCATCTTTCATGGGTCTAACTACAAACACTCAATCCAGCACTGCAAATCACTCAAAGATCAATAGGGAAACCATGTAGAAGTTCACCAACCTCAGTAAGCAAAAACAGTATCACCAAAGACATAACAAAGACATAACACTAGAATAAATATTAAGACATTATTTTTAGTGACACAATGGTGAGGGCATCTCATGAGTTCAAAGAAACAATGGCACAGGTAGTCAACAAAGCATAAGAAAAGATGAGCCAAAAGGATGAATCAGCTACAGTCAGAAATGAGGAACATGGTGGATGACATTAAAAAGTCAATAGAGGGCCAGCTGCAGGATGGAGCTGTCAGGGGAGCTCCGGGCTGCCTGAACAGCCAGGCGTAGCAGGCCCAGGGAGGTCTTGTCCATGGAGCGGGAAGAATGCCAGGACCTTGCCCCGATCTCGGCCAGCATGCAGATAGCAGGGCCTGCCACTTGGGCAGCCATGATTCCAGTAACCGAGCTCTACTACTATGTGGACACACAGCCAGCCTACCACTTTCTGAAGCCCTGGTGGGACATATTCACAGATTACATCTCCATCATCATGTTGATGATTGCCATGTCTGGGGGGCATGCTGCAGGTGACACAGAACAAGATAATCTGCCTGCCCTGTAAGTGGGTCACCAGGGACACCTGCAACACAGCACCCAAGGCCACCTATTTCAATGCCAGCCTCCTGGCCAGCTCCACCGCTCCTGCTGCTGCTGCCACTGGCCCCACAGGCATCAAGTATGATCTGAACGGGCACCAGTACAACTATGTGGACACTGTGTGCTATGAAAACCGCCTGTACTGGCTTGCCAAGTACTTCCCTTACCTGGTGCTCCTGCACACGCTCATCTTCCTGACTTGCAGTAATTTCTGGTTCAAGTTCGCGCACCAGCTCCAAGCTAGATCACTTCGTATCCATCCTGCTTAAGTGCTTCAACTTGCCCTGTACCACACTGGCCCTGTTAGAGACGGTAGTGGAGGAGAGCAATCCCAAGCCAGCCTTCAGCAAGATGAATGGCTTCATGGACAAGAAGGCGTCAACTATGAGCAAAAACGTGGAGGCCACAATGCTCATGCTGTAGCACACCAAGTTGTGCCGGCAGCAGGATATCATGACCTGCTCGGAGAGGGCATGCTGGACAAGAAGGAGGGCAAGCAGGCCAAGGCACTGTTTGAGAAGGTGAAGAAGTTCCGCATGCACGTGGAGGAGAGTGACATTGTGTACCACCTCTACTTGCACTAGGCCATCATCAAGGTGGTCAAGTTGTCTTCATCATCTGCTACACCGTCTACTACGTCGTGCACAACATCAAGTTCAACGTGGACTGCAAGGTGGACATTGAGAGCCTGAAGGGCTACCACATCTACCGCTGTAACTACCCATTGGCCATGCTCTTCAAGATCCTGGCGTCCTTCTACATCAGCCTCGTCATCTGCTACACCTCATCTGCATGTACACGCTGGATGCTGTGGCACTTGCTGAAGAAGTACTTCTTCGAGTCCATCTGCGAGGAGAGCAGCTACAGTGACAGCAACAGCCCCGACATGAAGAACAACTTTGCCTTCATGCTGCACCTCATCGACCAGTACAACCCCGCTCTACTGCAAGCGCTTTGCCGTCTTCCTCTCCGAGGTGAGCAAGAACAAGCTACGGCAGCTGAACCTCAACAACGAGTGGACGCTGGAAAGCTGTGGCAGCGGCTGACCAAGAATGTGCAGGACAAACTGGAGCTGCACCTCTTCATGCTCAGCATCATCCCCAACATGGTCTTTGACCTGGGCAAGCTGGAGGTGCTGAAGCTGGAGCTTATCCCTGGTGTGACCATCCCACCCAGCATTGCCCAGCTCACAGACCTACCTGAGCTGTAGCTCTAACACACGGAGGCCAAGATTAAGGTACCCTGGCCTTCCTGCACAAGAACCTCCAGGCCCTGCACATCAAGTTCATGGACATCAAGGAGAGCCCTCTGTAGATCTCCAGCCTCAAGACGCTGGAGGAGCTGCCTCATGGGCAACCTGAGCACCAAAAACAACCACTACATTGTCAAGTGCCTCAAGGTGCTCCAGCTCAAGAGCAACCTGAGCAAGCTGCTGCAGGTGGTGACAGACATGGAGGTGCACCTGCAGAAGCTGTCCATCAAAAATGAGGGCACCAAGCTCATCGTCCTCACAACCTCAAGAAGATGGTTAACCTGAACTAGCTGGAGCTCATCTGCTGCAACCTAGATGCATCCCCCACTCCATCTTCAGCCTGCACAACCTGCAGGAGACGGACCTCAAGAATAACAACCTGGAGACGGACCTCAAGAATAACAACCTGAAGACCATTAAGGAGATCATCAGCTTCCAATACCTGCACTGCCTCACCTGCCTTAAACTGTGGTACAACCACATTGCCTACATCCTTGTGCAAATTGGCAATCTGACCAACCTCAAGTGCCTCTACCTGAACTACAACAAGATTGAGAAGGTACCCAGATAGCTCTTCTACTGCTGCAAGCTGTGCCACCTGGACCTCAGTCACAACAACCTGACCACACTGCCCGCTGACATTGGCCTCCTGCAGAACTTTCAGAACCTGGTGGTCACAGCCAACCACATTGAGGCACTGCTCCTGAGCTCTTCCAATGCTGGAAACTGCGGACCCTGCACCTGGGCAACAACAGCTGCAGTCTCTGTCCTCGGGTGGGGGAGCTCACCAACCTTACCCAGATTGAGCTGCAGGACAACCCACTTGAGTGCCTGCCCATGGAGTGCCTTTTGCTGTGGTGCACCAACCTGGTGCTGGAAGAGGACCTGCTGAGCATGCTGCCCCTGGAGGTGAAGGAGCAACTCTGGAGGGCTGACAAGGAGCAGGCCTGAGTCTGGCCACATGGCTCCCCAAGACTTGTACCCCTGGGGCCAGCGCCTGTCTGGGAGACTGGAGACTCACAGGTGGTCAGCCTCAGCATCTCGTGTTTGGACAATCCAGGCCTCCTCCATACCAGAGGCCCAACCAGAGATCCAGGGATTAGCCTGAGCTCAAGCTATTTATTTTCTTCCCGTTGGATAATTTACACATTCCCAAGAAAGTCAGCCGGAGACAAAGAGGCAGCCTTGGAAGTGGGGAGCTGCCTGTAGGCCACAGGATGGCAACCCCCTGAAAATCAACTGGGGTAGGTGCGATTACCCCCGTGGTGCCAGGCTGGGCTCAGGCTGAGGGCAGCAGTCCACCAGGGAGACAGGCCCAGTTGCCACTTACTATCTTCATTTTAGAGAACTTTATTTTTATTTTTAGTGAAAAAGGAAACACAGAAGCCATTTTTGTTTTGTTGTTGTTGTTGTTTTTAAGCCTTGAAAAGTGGGGCCGGAGAGATAGCATGGAGGTAAGGCGTCTGCCTTTCATGCAAAAGGTCGGTGGCTTGAATCCGGCATCCCATTTGGTCCCCCGTGCCTGCCAGGGGCGATTTCTGAGCACAGAGCCAGGAGTAACCCCTGAGCACTGCCAGGTTTGACCCAAAAATCAAAAAGAGAGGGGGGGGACAGGCTTTGAAAAGTGATGGTTTGGGTATTAAAAGAAAATAAAACTTAAAATAAATAAATAAAATAAAAAGTCAATAGAAGCTCTGAATAGCAGAATAGCAAAAGATTGAGCACAAGATTGAAGCACACCAAGGCAAAAAGATGGGAACTTCTAGGAAACAGCAGAAGGTGAAAAATAATCTGAAAAAGAAAAATGAACAGAATGCCAGAGAACTAGGGGATGCATTCAATGTAAAAATTATCAGTGTCCTGAAGAACAGGATGGCAACTGTGAGGAAGAAACAATAGTTAAAGAATTCATTGATAAAACTTTCACAGAATTAAGGATCATTGGTGTTGGATTCCCCTGTGATGCTGTTCCTAAACCACCTGGCAGACAGAACCCCTTAGAGCAACTGTTCTGGGGGACTCCCTAGAGCAACAGCTCTGGGGAACCTCCTTGAGGCAAAAGCTTCAGAGGTACCACTCCAGAGAAGGGCATCATCTCCCTATGACCTGTGGTTACTCTCAGGTTTGACTCTGAGCTGTCCCTCCTCCCTCACATAGAACTCTGGTTAAGGGAAATGACCTATCAGCCTTACAGGTCACTTTTATTGCCCACTGTGTTGCTCCCAAAACATTCCAAATAGTCAGGTCAATATTTTGAAAGAGCAACATAAGAGAATGTTGATACTATGAAGTTATAGTTAATCAAAAACACAGAGTAGAGTGAAACAGCAGACAAACAGATCAATGGGATGAGTATAGAGCCCACAAATATAGTTAACTGACCTTTGACAGAGAAGTCAAAGGAATGCCATGGAAAAAATAATAGCCTTGCAGCCAAGTCGCTGGAGTAACTGGGCAGATGGATGCAAATACACCCACCTACAAACTTACATCCTTTGCAAAAATCACTCAAATGAGTCCCACCACTGAATATACATTACAAACTTAGTAAATTCTTGGAGGATAATACAACAGACACCAGACATGAGCTTGAGTGCAATGATCATTCTTCAGGTTAAAGACCCAGAACACATGCAGTGCCCCTTAAAGAAGTAAGTTAACATTGAAAACTCAGAGTCTATGAAGAGATGAAAAGACAAGTCACAGATTGGAAGAAAAATATTTGCCAAACAAGTATCTGACAAAGGTCTTGCATCCAAGTGTACGAAGAACTCCTAAAAAAATCGTCAATGAGAAAGCAAACAGCCCAACTGAAAATTGGCAGGAGATCCAAACAGATACCTCCCCAAAGAAGACACACAAGATCTGGATAAACACACTACACTACACACACACAAACACACACACACACACACACAAGATCTTTCAGCAATGCTGGCAACCCATAGAAAGATGCAGAGAGAACATCTAAGTATTACTGTTTGAATGAAGCTTGTCTGCAAAAGCCATGTACTGTGTGGACCCAATTCTTGGGAATTTTGGTAAGTCAAAAAAACTATAGAGACAAAAAAAGATCTAGTAGTGGCCAGGAATTGGGATGGGGTGAATGAGTGACGCACACAGGTTTCAGGCAGTAAAACACACTCCCTAACATTGGAGATGGGGACGCCTTGTTATGATGTACTTGCCAAAACACACAGTGCGTGAACTCTCAAGGAAATTGGACTTTGGCGAATAGAGAAACAGCTGGTCTGGCTCATGGGTAGAAAGAGGCTCTCAGTGAATGCCAGGTGGACATCCCGGCGGAAGTGTGTAGAAGTTGCTTCTACAGGCAAGCTCTTCATAAATTCAAAATTCTATTTAAAAATATTGAGCCTGGGGCTGGAAAGAGAATACAAGAGGATATACAGCACTTGTCTCATATGGGCCCAGTTGGACTGAGTTCCTGGAATGGCACAGTCCCTGAGCTCCAACAATCGTGTCAGTGTCAAGAGTCAACTTTTATTCTCCTGATGTATTCAGGACAGAGAATGTTCCCTCTAGCTGATGACCGAGAAAGACCAGGTCCAAGGCTGATGATCAGAGACACTTTATTCCATTCCATAATTCCCATAATATAGGGCAAAAGGAACTGGGATATGTGCAAGGTTGCAGATCCAAAGACATAGCAGAAGGATAGCCAGGGGGAAGTGAAGTACCAAGGAGAAGATAAGCATGAATACTGAGCCTTAGGAATGTCTCAGGAGCAACACAGTATTGATAGGGGCTCTCTCTTTTTAACCAGAGATCTCTGTGAGGGAGGAGGGATAGCCTGGTGTAGAAATACATATTAATTATTGAGTCCTGGATGGTTGTGGATGATGGTGAGATGAATGGTGAGTTCTTTCTAATCTAACCTTTTAAGCAGCATATTTCAGTTGCCCAGCATCTCAGCCTATTTCTTATCTTCCATGTTACCTACCTCATCTGAGAGAGCCTTCTCTCTGGCTCCCTGAGTCCCCTTTTATGCTCCTGAGGCAACTCTTTTGTTCTTCCAAAGATCCCTCTCGGAAATGGGCTGGTCTTACCATCAGGTAAGATTACACAGGAAGATGGAGAATGGGGTGACAGCCTAGAGTTAAGCCTGTTTAATAATCACTGATCATAGGGAGATGGTGCTCCTCTTTGTGCTGTCCTTTCCATTTCTGGAGCGGTGTCTCTGAAGCTTTTACCTCAAGGAGAATCCCTGGAAATGTTACTTTACAGGGTGCCCAGGAACAGTTGCCCTACAGGGTCCCCCAGAACAGTTGCTCTACAGGGTTCCATTTGCCAGGCAGCTAGGGAATAGCATCATGGGAGAGGGGTGTCCAACCATTATAAAGTGATTCCCAAAATTACATGGCTCAAGTAACACCATATCCTCAGACCCTCACATAGACCCACAGCCCTGATTAACCCACTGTTTCCAGGACCACTTCTTAGGATTACCCAAAATTTTGTCTATTTATCAAAGAAATAAAAGCAGTGAATGATAACTTCAACCCCTGGCTTGGCCTCAAATCCTGCACCCCATGAGCACTTTTTGTGGTACTCCAGTGCCCATCCCTGTCCTGTCCAGGATGGGGGTCAGACTGACAGATCTGGCTAGATCTGGTTTGACACTCCTCCCTGCCTCACTATGTTCCCATCCCTGTGACTTTCTCCTTTATTATTTTCTCTCAAGCAGTGGAGGCTGCCACCACCTGCCACTTTTCTTAGAAACTTCCAGAAGGACTTGACATGCCTTGTGCTTCCCACTTCCTGGTTCTGCTTTGCTTTGTCTGGGTGCCCATCAGAGGAGAACCAGGGGTTCTGGAGCCATCAGACTCTAATCTAGGAAGAGAGAAGTCCCTATGCCCCTACCTTGTACCTCATTACCACTGCCCAGTTGGTTCAGAATATGAGGAACATGGCTTGGGGGTCAGTGGTTGCCATTCCCTCAGACTTCAGGCATGAATCTGTTTGAGCATGTCTATTCTCGTAGCTCCTTGTTTCCTAATCCATGGAGTCTGCCTAAGCATTTCTAGCTCCCTTTAGGCTCTGTGTAGGGTGATCATACCTTTGCATTGTGGGGTCCTCTGTGAGAAGCACTAAGCTCAATCCCTTCATTCTCTTCTCAGGCAACATGATGAGCTGGATGTAAACACACTTTCCCTGGTTACAAAGACAAGTCGATATTGAAAATGCTCAGATGACTTTAAAGAACTCTTCAAAGAAGGTACACTGGGGATCAAGGATGTGGAAAGAGACTCAAAAGCCAATTCTACATAGAGTGAGTGAGAATCCTAATGATATACCAGGACCATAGAGCCTATGTGGTCAAGGGTGGGGAGAAATGGTAACCATCACAAACATGGCAAACAAAGTCCACACAGACTGGCATCCATGTGAAATAGCACTGCCTATTTGGAAATGCCTAACCAGTTTTGTTCTATGCATAGAAAGCAAATACTGTGGGAATAGGGAAGTAATACAGCAGTGAGGGCATTTGTCTTGCACACAGCCAACCCAGATTTAATCCCTGGCATCTCATATGGTCCCCATGTAAAATAAATCCCCATGGTTTGTGGGATGTGAAGTACACACTGTACTTCTACCCCCCAGGCAGATTCTTCTTCAGGTCTGAAGAAGCAGGGTAGCAGTGAAGGATTAATAAACCAAAGCAGTCAGGAGAGATTCATGGAGTTAGTCTGTGCCTTGTGGTATCTCTGAGCAAGACAAGCCAAACTCCTTTACTTTATTCTCAGGGCTAATTCAACAGTGTAGGGGAGGGTGGAGTAAGATCCAGGTAGACTTTTATATATCAAAGGGCTAGTTGAAAAGGAAAAAGGAAGATAGGGGAACACCTTTGTTTTGCACTAATAGCTGAGTATCATCTTAAAGTCCCCCTAACATTGCCTGGAGTAATCTGAGCCAGGAGTAATCCTGAGTACTGCCAGCTGTGGCCCAAAAACAAGACCATAAAAAGTTGATTTTGACTTATTTATCCAAAATCCATTTTTTAAAAATACAGAATACCTGGTGCAGAGTGGCTCAAGGTTCTCGGTCATAATGGCCAGAAATGGAACCAGTCACAGCCCATGCCGAGCTGGATGGCTACCCTGGAGCATGCCCACATAGCAGACACACTTAAGCAACATGAGAGAACAGTTGGACACTGATACACACTCACAATGGCAGACTTACTACCGGGAATGAAACACAGACGTGACAGGATGCTTGTCACATAACTGTATGTGTCTATCACACATCTGCTACCTACCTGTTATGTGCCTGTCACCTGCCTTCATGTGCCAGTCACATGCCGGTGATAGGACATGTCTGTAACATATGGTCTGCCAACACATTCTGTCGCATGCCTGTCACCTCACTGTTACATACATGACTGTCATGTGTGCCTGTCCACCTCTTCACAGAGAGCAGCAGTGTCCTGGGGCAAGACTGGAGAAGGGATTCAGCTCCAAGCAGGCAATCAAGTTGCCTGCTGAAATGTTCCATCCTAATGGTGGTAGTGATGTGGTCACATTTGCTGGACCTCATGAAACTGCATTTTATATTGTGTGTAAGTGAAGTAAATTTTTTAATTCAAAGAAATTTACTTTGATAAGTGTTTGTGTGCATGTGTGTGTGGGAGAGAGAAAGAGAGAGGAAAGAGAAAGAGAACACAGATTCTCCAGAGTAGAAAAAGCTATAAAACAACATTTTAATGAAGCCAATGAATTAAGATTTAAGTGGACATATAATAGGTGGTTTGCCTTGGGGAAATCAGAGTGTGTCTCTGGGATAAATCAACTCTGTTTCTTTGCATTTTTTGGGAGGGGAAGTCCAGACAGTGGGGAATGTTGTACTGCCACAGTGTGAGCAGACACTGGGCACTAAACTCCTGGCCTCTTGTTCAGATTCTGAAGCAACTTAGTATTTCCCAGGCATGAGCTGTGATTAAAGCCTTCACTTTAGAACCAGCACAATATTCAGCCAAGCAGCCGTCCACAGCCTAAGAAGTCAATTGAAAGCCTTCTCATTGGCCGTGAAATATAAGAAGCAAATGACAAGCCAGAGGAGGGAATAGG
>PVKC010029176.1:0-15201 GCA_004027635.1 Crocidura indochinensis
GCCAACACTGTTCTCATTATTTGTGATGTGTGCCATTCTCTGTGGTGTAAGGTGGTACCTCATAGTTGTTTTGATTTGCATCTCCCTGATGATTAGTAATGTGGAGCACTGTGTCATTTTTGTTTATTGAATTTAACTGGCTCTGTGCTACTTTCTTTTTTTGTTTGTTTCTGTTTTTGTTTTGGGGTCACACCCCGCAGTGCTCAGGGGTTACTCCTGGCTCTGCATTCAAAAATCACTCCTGGCAGGCTCTGGGAACCAGATGGGATGCGAGTATTCAAACCGGTGTCCGTCCCGTATTGGTCACGTGCAAGTCAAATGCCTTACTGCTGTGCTATAGCTCTGGCCCCCAATTTTTTTTGTTTGTTTCTTGGCCACACCCAGCAGCTCTCAGAGGTTACTCCTGGCAGATTGGTGGACCATATGGGATGCTTGGATTAGAACCACAGCCCAGTTCTCGATCAGCAGCGTGCAAGGCAAACGCCCTACTGCTAAGCTATCGCTCCAGCCCCTCTATGTTACTTTCTTTTTTTGGGGGGGTGGGGTGGGGGGGTCACACCCGGCAGTGCTCAGGGGTTATTCATGGCTCCATGCTCAGAAATTGCTCCTGGCAAGCACGGGGGACCATATGGGGCACCGGGATTCGAATCGATGACCTTCTGCATGAAAGGCAAACGCCTTACCTCCATGCTCTCTCCGGGCCCTGTATTACTTTCTTATCAAATTTGGTGTGCTGAATTTGGAGGCGTTTCTCCAGGAACTCCAGGATTTGGGGGCTGGATGAGTTTATGTGACTGTGTCTCAGGAATATGGCTGTGGATACTAGGACTTCTTGAAGTATCAGGATGGAGTTGGAGACTGCCAGCCCCCCCACTCTAAGAAGACCCCAGGGACTTCAAACCCCAAAGTGGTGTTCCTGGAGTTTTTATTGGTTTGGTGTCTGTCTCTAAAGAGCCTAACTGCAAAGCAGTGAAGTTGGTCTTGACGTTTGGTATAGCTGCATCTTTTGCTGCTAGGGCTTTGGAAGGATAAGGAGGACAATGCTAGTTTTATACCACTCTCTTAAGATACATTTGATAACAATGTGAATGAAAGAGGGAAGTAGAAAGTCAGTCTCGAGTATTGGTGGGGGTTGTGGGAAGGAGGGAGATTTGGGACATTGGGAATAGGAATGTTGCACTGGTGAAGGGAGGTGTTCTTTAATGACTGAAATCCAACTACAAACATATTTGTAATCAAGGTGTTTGAATAAAAATATTTTAAAAAGATACATTTGATGTAAAAGCTGTTCTTTTTAATGTATGCCATCACCTTCAAAATCTTTCTCCTGTCCTCTTCATTATTACTGTGATTAAAAATCATAAGAACATGGAACATAATTGCAATACTCTCAGCCAACTTTTATAACTTTTTGACATTTTGAGGTAATAGCTGAGCATAGACAGGAGTAAGCACTATGTTTTATCATTCGTTAAGGCTACATAACTAATAATAAATCATATGATGTAGAATTGCTAATGTAGATAAAATTTTTATATTTAAAATTTTTATATTTTTATATTTTGTATCATTTTATTATAACATTTCCCTTTACCCCCATTCACTGTCATTCTAATTTGTCATTTTGTTTGATATTTTGTTATTTGGGCCAAAGGGGCAATGCTCAGGCTGGCTCTTCACTCAAATGTCACTCCTGGAAAGCTCAAAGGACCAAATGGTGTGTCAGCAAGAACCCCAGATTAGCCATGTACAAGGCAAACCCCATATTTACTGTAATATCACTTCATCCCTCTACTATTTCTTCATGAATTTAGCTCTTTTATATATTGTATATATGTAGAATAATGTCTTATCTGTCCATTTTTTATCAGACCTTTATCACTTAGCATGATATATTTCAGCTTCTATGTTATTGTAAGCATCTTGATGGAATGTAAATTTTTGGTATCAGCATTAGGTTTTAATAACCTCTAAAATAGCACTCACTGATATGTTATTCTCTAATTTACACAAAAGCTCTTAAATGATTTATCCACATACAGATTCAATAATTTATAGCCATAAGAACAGCTATCATTTAATATAATGCTTTATTTCAGTTTTGGTTTGGCCATTATGATTTGCAATACTTGTTAATATATACGATGTATACAATGTGCCAATACCATATTCACCACCAAATTGTAAGTGTACCTCTACCTATCTCCAAGTCTCCCCCAATACCCTTCTACCTCTCCACCCCACCCTCTTGGTAAACCTAAAAGGTTGTAGGTTGACTCTCAGGGTCTGTTACTATTGACCATTTGTTGTTACTTATTATGTTTCTTAATAGCCCACGTAGGAGACACCTTTATCTATGTCAATCACCTCCTTTCAGACTGTTTTTACTAGGCAGGCTGCCCTCTAGTCTATCTATGTAGCAGAACATTCTATATTTTTTATGAAAAGAGTAGTATTCCATTGTGGATATACATTAATTACTTTTTTTTTTTTGGTATTTGGGCCACACCTGGTGACATTCAGGGGTTACTCCTGGCTATGCACTCAGAAATCATTCCTGGCTTAGGGGACCATAGGGGATGCCAGGAGATTGAACCATGGTTCATCCTAGGCGAGGGCCAGCAAGGCAGATGCCTTGCTGCTCCATGCCACCGCTCCTGCCCCTACATGAATTACTTTAAGTAAAGGAAACTCATAAAAGTTCATAAAATAAGGGATCTAAAATTTTTTTTTCCGCTCCCACCCCGGATCTAAAAATTTTAAAAATCCATTTCATGTTTGGTAAATCTTAGTTTACTACAATTAAACATACTTAGAATTATAATAACTTTTATTGCTTGTTACATTAAATTAGACCCAGAATTAAACTCATCAATAATTAATTTCTTAGTCATCAATCCAATCTGATAATTTATGTCAACTGGTACTCCCAGACTACTTTTATATCTAAATTTGGGCAGTCAGTGGTAAAATATAGGAAATAAGCAAGCCAATGATGGATGTAGGCACAGTATCTAAAGATATATCCCCACAGGAGATTAGTCTGTCCTCCATGTCTCTATGGATAATAAGACTGAGCAATATGTTTAGAAATGAATATTTCTACTAAATATCTCCCACAAAAAAGCATCTGTACTTCCAAATCGCTGACTCTAATTACTCAGCAGTCTTGTCTAACTTCTCTCCTTTTTTATATTAAAGATGGAAATTTGTGCCCTACTTTCTATTCATTAAGCTATTCTGTAGGCTGTGATACCTGTTCCATACAGGATGAAATTAAGGAATTCTGGACTATGTCTGTGTCTGCATAACATAATAAACTCTCTCATAACATAATAAACTATTGTAACAGAGTGTCTTATTGAAAATATATTGAAAATATATTATTGAATGTTAAGTTATATTTGTATGTATAAAATGAATGTTTCTGGTAGTGACACTGTCCATTTTGTATAGTTTAATTAAAGGCAACTATTAAAACGTGATCGCCATCTTGTGGAGAGATGTTACTACTGTATTAAACTAGACCGCTTGACCCACCCAAACTTTAGTTGTCTATCAATTTATAATTTTCTTCTCCAGATCTATTCTGATAACATCCAACTGTCATTGATGGAATTGTCTTCAATAAACCTCAAAACACGGATCTTTTTATAATTTCAAAAAATACAGATCCTGTACTTTGTCTTATCTTTCACTTTATTTTGTTCTGCTGTTTTGAAACTGAGTTCCTGTGCTGAGAAGTTTAATAATTCTAATATTAAAAAAAATCTTTTCTACTGTGAGCGTGGAACAGCTAGTGGTATTCAAGAATTATTTCTGACTCCCATATCAGTCCTTATGATGTTTAGAGATCACATATAATACTGTAGATCAATCTTGGGTCAGCTCATATGTGGCAAGCACCTTTCCCTATGTACTATATATGCCACAGAATTCATAAATGAGAACATGTAGATGGACCGAAGCGATAACTCAGAGGTAGAGCATTTGCCTTGCATGCAGCAGATTCAGGAGAGACGGTGGTTCAAATCCTGGCATCCCATATGGTCCCCCATGCCTGCCAGGAGTGATTTCTGAGCACAGAGCCAGGAGTAATCCCTGAGCGCCACTGGGTGTGACCCAAACACCTCCATCCCTCCATAAAAAGAGATAACATGCAGATAATGCTCTTACCCCATCACTGGACATTCCAGTAGTCCTTGCATGACACCACCATATTCCTGAAGGCTTCTCCATCATGCTCTAGAAGAAAATAATGGTCATCAATAATTCCCAGGTAGTTTGGTCCTGGAGCAAATGTCAGAAAGAAGGCAACATATTCCTCTTTCTGCATTAACTACAACAGCTCAATGCTACCCCTACTCTCCAACAAAAATGAGGCTCCATGACTAAACTTTATCAAACTTACAAGAGCACAATTTGTTTTATATTTATAAATTTTTTGTTGGCTTTTTTATTTGTTTGTTTTGGGGCCACACTCATTGACGCCCAGGGGTTACTCCTGGTTGTGTACTCAGAAATTGATCCTGGCTTTGGGGACCATATGATCCCATATGGCAGGGGGGATCGAACCGCGGTCTGTCCTTGCTTGCAAGTGAGACACCTTACCTTTAGCACCACTACTCCAGTCCCTAGATTTATAATTTCATGATTATGCGATCACTTGCTTCAATATCTTGTAACACCTCAACACAGTGATACCACAGGAAGTTAAATGTAAAGATTACATAGCAACTTTTATTTTAACCAGTAGCACAGAAGATTCAACTTGCACCAAATAAAGGCAGAGAAAATTATATTCTAATTATATCACAAAAGATATTACGTTAATAATGATATTGATGTATACTTTGACATGTAATAAAATCCATCAATAACTGTCTTACTTGCATATAACATGTCTAGTATAGGACAAATGGATGAGTTCAAATATTAGAGAAGAGACATTCTGCATATCTCTAGTACAGTTTTTTTCCTCATTATTCTGGCTTTTAATTTGGACCACACACAGTGCTGTCATCAGTTATTCCTGTCTGGTTCTGTGTTCAGAGGTCATTACTGGAAGTGCTCAAGAACATATGTGGGGCTAGGGATTGGCTGCGAGCAAGCAGACATCTTAACACCTATATTAATCACTATAACCATAGTCCTTTAGGTTGTCTCAAACTGAAATGATCCATCAAGAGAATGTTATTTTATTACAAATTCAAGTTGCCAAACTCAGAAAATCTAACAAATGTGCTCCAAGTAATATGCAAGTATTGCTCTGAAGTATGAAATGAAAAATATTTTTTATATGAGAATCTGAAACCTACTAATTCATGTGTATAATCAACCAAATAAAACTAAAAACTACATAGAATTAGATATGTATTGTTAGGAATTTTTTATAATTCACATAAAAGCAAATGAACTTCATGTAAACAGCACTCTGTTTAACATTATTATTTTATATTTGAAAGTTTTTCTCAAATATCTTTAAATTCTTATATTAGTCCCAAAAGACTCTCATAAAATAACATTAATATTCACACTCATTTTTATATCTTATTATGGATTTTTTTATCTGCACAAAAATATGAGAAATAATGTAATTACCTATGTCTTAGGGTTGTTAGGAAAGTGAACAATTAAACCTGCTTAAGTAAAAAGAGAAATGAGTCATAATTTTTATTTTGTTGGTTTTGGGGCCACACTCAGTGATCTCAGGTTTACTCCTGGCTATGCACGCACTCAGAAATTGCTCCTGGCTGGGGGGACCATATGGGATGCAGGGGATCCAACTCAGGTCAGTCCTGTGTCAACTGCCTGGTAGCAAATGCCCTACTGCTGCACAATCACTCCAGCCTCAGATAATTTTTCAAGCAATTGTGTACCCTGACTCACAAGACTTATACAGCACATATTTACAGTATATTAGCACACTGAATTGTTCAATTTTGAGGTCATACCTCTCTACACCTGGGAATCATTCCTGGAACCATAGGCAGAACCTGGGATCAACCATCAATCATCAGTCAATTGGAATGTAAGTCGAGCCCATTATCTACTGTACTATTTGTTTAGCCCCAAATGCACTAAATTTTCAACAAAGGACAAGAAATGGAAAATAGATAACCAAGAAATTGAGAATGTATTATGCATTTAATATGTATAAAGTATCTATACATATTTATCTTCATATGAAATATACTTTGCACAATTCTCTTACTATAGTTTCATATAACTATGAAATGTCCTTTGTCTAGTAGAACTCATGATAATTTTAAGTTTTATTTAATTTTCTACTCTTTCAAGGTAATTTTATTTTAATTATGGCTTGGGGCCAATCTGGCAGTGCCCAGAGGCTTGTCCTGGCACAATTCTCAGGGACAAATTTCAAGCACATACAAAAGTAAACAAAATTATATAAATAACACCCATCCAACGTCAATCTAGCCTTAATTGCAACTCATGGAAAATTTAGCTTGTTTAATGAGCCCACTGACTTCTACTCATATGCATGATGGTGTTTAATCAGTAGATAATTCATTACATATTAAGCCAAGACTTTAAAACTCATAGTCTTTGGGTTGATAATTCTGAGGCTCCCTTATGAAGGGAACTAACCTTGCCCTGCTAAAGCCCCAGAAGCTGCACCTATAATTCACAGTCACAGTAATGCAAATGGCGCTTCTTCACCTGCTTCACAACTACAAAGATGCCAAGCCAAGAGAAATGGCAGGGACAGATATTGCCATGTAAACAACCGCTCAGTTTCGGAACTTCATGACTAATATTGGAGAGGTGGAAGAGAAGCAAGCCAAACTGCTGAAACTTAGCCAACAAAGTTGTAGAAATCCCAAAATTCCTGTAATACGTGGACATAACATCTCCAAACCCCACAATACTGACAGCCCAGTAGAAAAAACAAATTAGCTGAGAAAGTAGCCTGGAAGTCAACTGAGCTCAATGAACAAAGTAATAGAAGACTCCATTAGAATCAGCTTAGTAAATCTTCAGAAAATGAATTATTGACTCCATTGTGAGATATGTTTCACAAATTTTCTTTTACTGAAATTTTTTTGATAATTTCCTTCACCATTTTGTTGCAGCAAACAACACAGATTTTTTTTTTTTTTTTTTTTTTGGTTTTTGGGTCACACCCGGCAGCGCTCAGGAGTTACTCCTGGCTCCATGCTCAGAAATTGCTCCTGGCAGGCACGGGGGACCATATGGGGCACCGGGATTTGAACCGATGACCTTTTGCATGAAAGGCAAACGCTTTACCTCCATGCTATCTCCCGGGCCCCCCCCCCTTTTTTTTTTGTTTTTTGTTTTTTGTTTTTTGGTTTTTGGTTTTGGGGCCACACCCGGTGATGCTCAGGGGTTACTCTGGCTCTGAGCTCAGAAATCGCTCCTGGTTTGGGAGACCATATGGGACACTAGAATCGAACCCGAGGTCCGTCCTGGGTCAGCTGTTTACAAAACAAATGTCCTACCACTTCGCTACTGCTCCGTCCCCAAAAATAAATATTTTGAAATAAATATATGTGTGTCTAATGGAGCAGGTCTGGGTTGGGGAAACAAAGGACACCATTGGTTAGACAGATGTTAGAACACTGAATGTTTGAAACTACCGTATTATGAAAAGTTTAAAATGTTTAAAAAATAAAATATATTCAGTAAAATATTCAGTAGAAAGCCTGTCTAGAGTACAGGCCTGTGTAGGTGGGGAGGAAGGACACTTGAGATATTGGTCATGGGAATGTTGCACTGGTGAAGGATTATATATATAATATATATAACATATATTATATATGTCATTTATATATTATATATAATGATATTAATATTGTACAATATATAACAATATTAATATTATATTAGCATAATAATATTAATATATTAAATATATAATCTATAATATATTAAAAATCAAAAAGAAAAGAAAAGATAAGGCCTCCCAATTCTTACCACAGGCTGTGTTCTTTACACTGACTATATAGAAAGAGGAGGTACAGTAAATGCACCCCATATACACCTCAACCCAGGCCCTTTGCATAGTCTGTATTGTGACTTGGGAGACAAAAAAATAAATAAATATATATATATATATATTCAGTAATTAATCCATTTAAATAAGCATCAAATTAAATTTCACACATTGTATTCTCATTTCTTTAAAAACCACTCTCACATATACACACAAACTTTCACTCAATTTTTCTCTCTATTTACAGAATACCTAAATTTTAATGTTCTGTGATTTCACTATAAATCTGGCAAGTCATTTCCATTTTTTTAATGAAGTTTAGAAAATTTTCACTGCATTCCCTAATCTCACTTATTTTACTCAAGTGTTAATGCCTGGGCTTCTATTAAACTAATTGCAATTTCTTTTTTTTTTTTTTTGGCCACACCCAGTAACGCTCAGGGGTTACTCCTGGCTATGCACTCAGAAGTGGCCCCTGGCCTGGAGGACCATATGGGGCACCGGGGATCGAACCTCGGTCCGTCCAAGGCTAGCGAGGTAAGGCAGGCACTTTACCTCCAGCGCCACCGCCCGGCCCCTAATTGCAATTTCTTACACTGCTTTGTAATTTTTTCCTTTTGTAATCATACAGTTCTGTCAATACTTTTTTATTAAAATGTTGTGCTACTATTTTTTATATCTTGTTTCTCCTATTCATTGAAGAATATATGTTAGCAATGATTTTCTAATATGATGTTATTTTTTAAAATAGATTAAATGACCAAATAGACACCCTGTATCCCCTTTTGATTTTAAATCAGTCTACTGCCAAAGCATCAGTATCTAGGTATGCCTGAGTTCCCATCAAGCAGAACTGAAACCCTTCTTCACGTAGTCCCTTGAATGATATACAAAAGAAAAGTGGAAATTTCAAGTGACTATTAAGCCTTTTTGTCTTTTTGCAGGTATTATTAGATGAAGTAGTTTATAGACTAATATATACTTTTAAGTTTCAAATGTGATGCATGCTTTGAACTGAAATACTAATATTTTAAATACTGAACAAAATTCCAACTGCCAATAAGCAAAAATTTTAGACCAAAGCTCATGAGTTTATTTACATGACAATTCTCTTTGGCTTGGCTGCTTGTCTTTTCTAATGTCTGTGATAAAAAATAGTGTTCAGAAAAGGACATTTATGGGATGATTCTTTCACAATTAATTTTAGCTAAGCCATACCAAACATAAACTATAATTATATTACTGGAAAGAAAATTTATAACTAGCAGACGACATAGCAGATTTTTGAAAAGTGATAGTTTAAGTAGAATCAAGGTATCAAAAGCACAGAGAAATGGTTGCCAAATACCAACAGTGGATTTATTATACTTGTTTATTATGTAAAATTTTTTATAAAAATTTAATTGTTGTGCTCTCCAACTTTATGCCTGAAAAATAGAATCACTCAAAGAGGATTCTTAAAAGTCTCTTCTTTTGATGTAAAGTGAGAGAGTGTTGGCTGGCTGGATTGTGTACTAAGATAAACTTTTGACGTTTGTGAAAGGAAGGTAGGGTGATTTCCATATTTAGTGGATAATTTGAAGATCAGACTAAAATTTCTTTTGTGACATAAAATTTTTAAATAGCATTCTAGAAAAAAATATAAGGTACATAATTTGACGAATGAGTAGTATAGTGACATTTCCATATAAATCCATTAAATGAAAGCTCTATTTGCTAAACTGGTTAATTAGCATAATTGCAAACTATTTGCTTTTGTAGATAAACTACAGACTATATTGATGCAAGATAATACATTGTGGAGAATGAGAGAATGGAGGAACAGTCTGTAAGATTTTTGTGCTATGAAAACTTAACAGTGATTCTTAAAGGCTAATAATTTACTTATAATACCTTTATCATATATGCATGTTATTTTTTAATAAAATAATTTTGAGTCATGAATTAATTCTGATTTTTGAGGCTGGTGATGAACTATTGTGCTAAGCAGCCTATAGGTGTTACTTAGCAAGTCAATAATCTGAAAATAACTGGAAGCCCCATGAGAGCTATAGAATAAAAATCTGATTATTTATCAATAATGTTTAAATGTTATTTCCAATTAACCACATTTCCAGCCACTTCAAGGAATTGATTGTTTTTTTAAATATTGACTTACAACTTAAAACATAAAGCAATTTTCCATTTACTGCTATAACTTATTAAGTATAATATCAGTTATATTCATTTAATAAATTGCACTGCCTTCAGATTTATCAATAAAAAACAAAAAGATAAATAGACGTTTTCCCCCTCTGATCTAAATGACTTCTGAATGGTTTAAATAGTCTACACTGGATTTCACATAAGTAAAATAATTTTTGGTTGCCAGCAAAGCATGAATTTCTTGGAAACGGTCTCAGTAAATATCCATAGTTAAGCCATTGCAGATTTTTGTCTTTTTCAATAACTTCTTCTCAGGTAAAACACCTTTCATTTTCTATATTCATTGTTTATATTTCTACATCTTTGAAATATAAAATTATGGGCTGATATATTCTTTAAAAATTGTATTCTGTAATTCATGACAGACTTTCACAAAGTGACTAGTGAAAATATAAGCACTCTAGCAAGGAAGGTCTCTAAGGTAACCATTGCTCTTTGTGTACTATAGCATGAGCCTTTGGGGAGTTTCAGTGCAGAAAACCCAATTTATCTGCCATTACTGTTGTCTTGGAGAAGCAGCATTTTGAAAATTTAAGTCTCAACAAATTTCTCACATTTCCCCAAAGAAATAAGATCAGATTTTATGTAAATATAAGTTCAATACAATTTAAATGTTCTTATCTTCTATATAGTCAAACATAGATATTACTTTTTAAAAGTTTTTCATGTCCTAAGTGAACCATTATACATTTTAAAAAATAGCTGTTAAAACAAAATTTTAGCAAAAATGGCAAGGTCTTAGTAGTACATAAAGTATTCACATTTAGACTAAAAACATATAAGGTCTTGTCAGGAACTGGAGCTGCTCACCTTAAAGGTCATTCCATTGTGGAATCTTGAATTACGATAGAATTTAGCTCTGACCTCAGAAATGAAGACAAATAGTGGGGCCTCTGCACAAATTTAGCTTATTTTTTCAAGCAAAGTCTTGAGATTCTATTAGAAATACTGTTTTGTTCCATATAAAAGGCTGGTTTTTAACAATTGATATTAAATTAGCTAACCTATGAGAATACTTCTTTTTATGTTTTAGATTAGAATAAGCATTCTGAAAGGCCTTCATAAGATATTAATATGTATTTATTTTTACTTTGAATATGTGAAAAATTGGGACAAAGTGTCCATTGAGATATAGAATTTTGTGTTTTGTTTGATATTTTGCAGTTTTCTTTTTAAAAAGATTGCATCTATAAAAACAAAACTTTATATACCACTATTTAGATTTCTACTCCTCATATCTAAAAATAAAATTAATCACTCAAATGTTAAAAGTGTTTTTTGTTTTTGTTTGCTTTGGGGCCTGAACCAGTGATGCTCAAGGATTATTACTGACTCTGGGGTTAGAATATTCTCTTGGGGGCCGGAGTAATAGCACAGCCATGTCAACCTGGGATGAAACTAGGTTTGATCCCTGACATTCAAATAGTTCCCTGAACCTGCAAGGAGTGGTTTCTGAATGCAAAGTCAGGAATAACCCCATAGCTCTGCTAAGTGTGTCTCCAAAACGAAAAGAAAGAAAAAGAGAAAGGAAAAGAAAAGAAAAGGAAAGAAAAGAAAAGAAAAGGAAAGAAAGAAAAGAAATTACCTTTTGCAGTCTCTGAGGATCTTATGGGATGCCAGGTATCTAACTCGGATCAGCAGCATGCAAGGCAAATGCTTTACCTGCAGTTCTATTGCTCTGGCCCCTAATAATGATATTTTAATTACAAAATATGATAACCACTTTTCTTGATTAGTACTCTGACTCCCTAATGTCTTTATCTCTAAAATATTTTCTTTTTCAAATTTTTCTTTGGGGTTTTCACTTTTGACTTCAGACTTGGATTAAAATTTTATTTTTGTTTTTATGTCTTTGTTTGGTTTTGTGGACCATAGCCATCAATGCTCAGGGGTTACCTCTGGAGGAGCTGAAGAACCATAAGGAAGTGCTATAACATTAATCCCTGTGTTATATCTCTGGTTCCTTGTTTTATTTATTTATTTATTTTGTTTTGTTTTAAATTGAAGTATCTTCCTTTAATAGTTTTGAAGCTGTTTTTTTCTTTATAGTTGTAGACTTAGTACAACAATCCTTCTACCAGAATATCAAGATCCCTCCATTAACCCTTTCCCATAAGTACTCCTTCCTTCCCTCTTTTACTGATAATGTCTCAGAATTTATTTACATTGGGATTTTTATAATCCCTTTCTTTGTTTTTGATGCTTCATGTATGAAAGATCATTTGATATTTCTTTCTCTCTGAGCATGTTACTTATTTCTTGAATTTTCCACAATTCAGTCAAAATTTACAAATAATTTGTTATTGCGTTTTAAGCAGAAAAAGTAGTTCAGACTATATGGGTTCCTGGTAAACAAATAATCAACATTAGCTATCAAAGCAATAGCTGAAAGCTTTCATACCCTCTGGCCTTTCCATTCTTGAATTCTACCTCTTTGTAGGTGACATCTATAAAAAATAAAATTCTAGACAGATAATTCTTCTGGCACAGGACCCATCAAGGAATATAGCTTGATTTTTTTTTTCAGAGGATTTCTGTATTATTATCTTGAAATAATTTCTAATATTGTAGACTTAGAAATTATTTTAAGTAATTGAATAAGTTTGAATGTATTATGTATACTCATATAACAGTAGTAAAATACATAAAAGGCTTTGATTTTACTTATAGTTAAATAAAAAATAAAACTTACAAAAAATAAAGCAGCAAGACCCAATAGAAGATAAATAAAGTGAGGATGATTCATTTTATGTGACTAGGAAAAAATTTCTTTACTATAGGTCTTCATATTCATTTTTGGTAATATTTGAAATAGCCAGTTTTCTTGAGTGTGGTACATTGAGTGAAAATTCATAAACCATGTAAGGTTGAAACACTCTGAACAATTCCCTCCAGAAATATGATTGCTTAGATATAGTTCATCAGGTTTTTTGCTTGTATGTTTTCGGGACCATATTTAGGTGATCATGACTCATTTCTTAAGAATTCACCTTTGATTGGCTCAAAGACCAAATGGGATTCAACCATCTTAACTCAAATCGGTCTCATGCAAGGTAGACATTCTATTTACAGTGCTATCCTCCCTGCCCCCTCAACTTAATTCTTAAATATTCTTATAGGGACTCTAACTTAAATACAGTATTTGGAAGGTCAAAAATATTGAAGGTTATGTATAGTAGGTATAAAACAGTTACTTAAACAGTTTGAAAAGACTGGACTAAGCCTAAGGCTTCCCAAAGATAGAATAATCTTATTTATTATTTGTCCAGTGAAAATGGTACCTAATGACAATATATATTACTTTTTTTTAACTTCAGCTTTTCCTTTTAAACTTACTTGAAGTAGGGCATTAGGCTTTTATAACATATTTGAAGCATGTATTATGTGAGACCTATTTTGGATGAGATTTTAGTTTTATTAGGGAAGCTGTCTGTAGAAAGCTGGATACACATGACTGCAGAAGTAAATTTCATTTTCATAAAATATCAAGGAATTCATATATTACTTATCAACAAAAATAGTTGCCAAATTTGAAAATTATTTGAAGATTATGATCTATGAAAACCTGCTTAAAAATGAATACTTATGGTAAGAGAACAAGGATATTTCACGTAAATATCTTCCTTTCATATGTCAGTAGGTGTGACACATAGGTTTGAAAAAAGAAAGTTCTGCACAGCTGAGACAAGTAAGCAGTGTGGCATATTGTATGTTACCTCTAGACAAAAGAATTGAACAGTGAGTAGCAAATCTGGCTTAGCTCAGCAATCAAGAAAGTCTCTACTTGTAGGATCATTGACTTGAAGTTTTGTTTTTTGGGATCTATTTTATTTTGTTTCATATTATTTTATTTGGTCTCTAATCTCTTTGTTACTTTAATTATTGCTTTTACAGCACTGAGTATGCAATGTCTCTTTTGTTCACATAGTTACTTCTTTCCTAAACCCGAACTAATCTCCTGTGCACATTCTCACATGTGATGTGGACAGCATATTTTTTGGGACTCTGAGTATATGGGCCTCACTGTTGTTTTTCTATGCTTGACACATTTTTATCTATGTACTCCTTTCACAAGGTAGAAATAATCTACCTTGTGAATTTTACCATTTTCTTTGGAGTCTCTTGACTACTCTCTTATGTCTAAGAACTGTCTTATTTAATGCACTGAATAAGAAGAATGCAACACAGAAAAATAATGTATTCTAATATATTCTCAATTTTATGAAAATCTGTGAAACATTGGCATTACAAACTATAGGCATATAGTTTGGCATCAAAGAAATAAGCTCTGGAAAATTGCTATTTATATGTAAAAATTATGGCAATTCACTAGTCATCAATATTGTATTAGGTTGCTATCTACATATAAAGGATGTAGCATAATATTTTATATTACTTCTATTGTCAATAAATACAATAATTTAAATGCATATTAAAATACTTATTAGCAGGAGATAAAAGAACTAATTAGAAGCTTTCATCTCCAGAAATTATAGAGTTAATTCTTCACCTTATTTTCCTCTAGAGACAATAGATAGCTATAGTTCCAGCAAAACTCTCAGTTAATAACATATGCTTTTGCTATCGAAGATCAAACTTCAGATGATAAAAGTACAGCTTCCTCTCTCTATCTCTCTTTTATTTATATTAGTTTATTTTATCAGAATTTTTTAAATTTTTATTGTGACTGAAGTTCATTACACAGAATTATTTACAGTACATAGTGACAATGAATGAAGGGCATTCCTACCACCAATGTTGTCCTCCCTCCACTCCTGTTCCCAGCATGTCTCCCATATCTCCCTCCTTTACCCCGCTCCCCCAGAATACTAGTGTAACTGGTCTCCACTTAACAGCTTGTTGTAGGTTGGGTATCTATTCTGTTTGGTGTTCCAGTCTGGTCATTTTTTATTTACACTACATGTTCATATGATGGTCCTGGTAACATCCTTTTCTCCCCTCAATTTATGAGGCTGAATGACTCAAGTTATGCTATTCTGTTTGAGATTAAAAAAAAA
>PVKC010029177.1:0-15193 GCA_004027635.1 Crocidura indochinensis
ATAGTAACTTTCATGATGTCTCGATTTTCTGGAAGTTCTCCTGTAATTTTTCCTCTTTTGTTTCTCATTCAATTTACTCGAGAGAGAACTTTCTCTTTATTCTTCATAAACCTAGCCAATGATTTGTTTATCTTGTTTATTCTTTAAGCTACTGTTTCAATGATTCTTTATATTTTTTTCTTGAATTCTGTGTCATTGATTTATGCTTTTGTTTTATTATTTACTTTAATCTGCTTGTTTTTAATTCTTGTAATGTTGGTTCTCTAGTCATTTACAGTGTGCATTTAGGTTGTTGATTTTATTTTTTCTTTCTTCCTTATAGGCCTGTATTTCTGTGAGTTCCCTCTGAGTACTGCTTTCACTCTGTTCCATAGATATCTTCATTATAATTAGTCTCAAGGAAACCTTTTGTTTCTTCCTTGTATCAAACGTTATTTAGCAGATTGAGCTTCAGTCTTCAATTGTTGGAGTTTCTCACATCTTCTGTATTATGCTTATCTCCTTTGCATTGTGGTATGCCTGATATAATTCTTTTTGATATAATTCTTATGTGTGAATTTATGTAGGTTAGACTTTTGTCCTAAAATATGAACTTTCTTGGAGAAGGTTCCATGTGCACTAAAAAAAAATGTGTATTTGGCTTTTTGAGGATGGCATGCTCAATATAAACCCATTAGGTCCAGCTTTTCTAATTTCCCATTTAGGTCTTTGTGTCCCTGCTGATATCTGTTTCGTGGATCTATCAAGTGGTAATAATGTTATATTGAAGTATCCCACTATTATTATGTTTCCATTCAGTTACTTCTCAAGGTTTGTGAGCAATAGCCTTACAAATTTTGCTGACTTAACATTTGGTGCATATATGTTAATTAGAGTAGTACTTCTTTGTTTATTGTTACCTTGATCAATAAGTAATGCCATTTGTTAATCTAATTAATTTCTTTAGATTGAATACAATTTAGAATGATATAAGTATGAATATTCCAGTTTTTTTCCACTTACTTGTATAATTATTTTTCATCCTTTCATTCTGAGCCTGGTTTATCTTGTAATTTTAGATGTTTCCTTTGAGCAACTTTTGTTTTCTAATCCATCCTGCCACTCCATGTCTTTTGATGGAAGAGTTTAGTCCATTATCATTTACAGTTATTTTTATATAAAAGCCTGTGTTACATTTTATTGTGTAGAGTTGTTATTTAATTTGTGTGAGGCGAACGTGATAACCACTACACTACGGAAACTGCTTGAGTTGTTATTTAATTTGTAAAAGCAGTCTTTCTGTAATTTGTTCAGTGATTGTTTGGTTATCACAAAAGTCACCAATTCTTTCTTATTGGCCTGTGAATGGTTTTTTGCTTTTTTGTTTGTTTGTTTGTTTTTGGGCCAAACCTGGTGATGCTCAGGAGTTACTCCTGGCTATGTGCTCAGAAATTGTTCCTGGCTTGGGGGACCATATGGGATGCCTGGGAATTGAACCAAGGTCTGTACTGCCATATGCAAGGCAGACTCCCTAATGCTGTGCTATTGGTCCAGTCCCTGTCTGTGAATTTTTTTTATCCCTTTCTCCCAACTAAATTAGAGTTTTGCAGGGTAGTAGATTCTAGATTGAAACATTTTTTTTCATTTAGTAATTTGAATATGTTACTCCACTCTTTTCAGGTCTATACCATTTCCGATAGGACATCAGTTATAATTTTTATATTATTATATTATTTCATTCGTATTTAAGGTTTATTTTCTCTTTTGCTGCTTTAAGACATTTGTCTTTCTTTTGATATTTGCCATTTTGGTTATCATTATATTTTGACATTATTCTGTTTGAATTTATTTTGTTGTATTCTTTTGGTCTCTTTGCCCAGCTGCCTTTCTGTAGAGAGCAGAAGAAGTTCTCAGCTATCATCTCTCCTACCACTTGCTCTCCCTTTCCCATTTTTTCTCATCTTCCAGTATTCCTAGAATTCAGAAATTATTCCTCTTGTCTGTTTACTAAGTATCTTACATTTTCTTCTTTTCTTTTTACATTTCCTTATCAATTTGGGCTTGCATTTTGTCTTCAAGAAATTTGTCTAATCTACCATATAGATTCTGGTACTTTGGCTTGCTAATGCATCATTACCTCTTCAAATTCCATTTGTATAAAACTCACATCCTCTGAAAAAGTTCTTCTTTGAGAGAGTTGAATTTATCATCCAGTGATTGTTTAATTTTGCTGGCATGTGCTTGCTTAATTTATGTTGTCAGTGCAATGAGTGCATTTTATGTTCTCATCGACCAGGCACAAGAGTTTTGATGGACTTTGGGAATTTCCTGGATTTCTTTCCTTATCTGACTGAAGCTGATTTTCTTAGTTTTGTGATTATTAACAGTAGTTGTTTAGATCCCCAGTTACTTGACAACCCATATATTGAGTTTTTTTTTATTTCAGACAGCTACTAATAATACATCTGTTTTTTGGGTTATTTATCTTACCATGCCTTCACTCTGCCCAGAAAATTGTCATCTAGTTTCTCCATTGAATTAAATGAGATTTAATGCTGTATAGTGTCTGAGAAATAGGGATGTCACGTCCCACATGCCCCCAATTAAAGAGATGTGCGTTGTAATGTTTTTGCAAGAACTTACAAGTGTCCACACAGCTTTGGGCTTAGAGTATAGATGAATATAAGGCCTGGCCAGATTCTTACCTAGGTCTTATAGGCTAGATTATGGCCTAGGGTGAGATATATATACACATATATATCACCATATATATATACAGGGTGATATATACACACATATATATGTATATGTATGTATTATATCCATATATATGTATTGGCATCCTCAGGCTTGCAAGTACATAGCTCTGTGGAGTTTTATTTACTGAGAGGACCAAGTCTAGGCTCTGTTGAAAACCTACCAATGTTTAGAGAATAGACCCAAATCATCTGTTCTTATGGTGTAAGTAGTTTGAGGGTACCCACAATACGCCACATGCTCTTTAAAATGGAAATAAGAAATTCAAGGAGCTAGTACAGAGGTGTGGGTGTTTGCCTTGGATATGAACAATTTAGGTTTAGGTTTGATCCCTGCATCCCACTTGGAGTGATCCCTGAGCACAGAGCCAGGACTGTGTTCAGAGTACAGGCAGGTATGGCCCCAAAAGAAATAATTAAAATAAAATAAAATGGAGATATAGGAGTAAACAAAAAACAGATAAATCTTTATTGTAGCAAGAGCAAAATTGACAACCAGTCAACAGAGAGTAAAAAAGTATCTAAGTAGGAGGAAAAATTTCAACTTATGATATGGACAATATAGACTAGGAACTAGAAGCCTTCTGTGGGAATCAGATAGTAAATATTTTAGGTTTTGAGTGTCTCCTGTTTAGTTGCAACCATTCACCTCAGAGTTGCAACAGGAAAGCAGTCAAATACTGAGCAGGTGTGAATTTTAGTGAAAAAGTTACAAAAAAAGAGGCAGAGATAAGATTTTGCTTGCAAATGTTTACCAACACTGAGTATAGAGAGGTAAAATGCAAATACAGTGGAATGAGCAGGAATGATTAGATGAGATGATCCAAATGGAGATCATTGTGACCTTGATCCCTGGACTGAGATCTAAAAACTAGAGTCATTCAGGTGATTGACATGTGCAAGAAAGAGATAGAAAAGCCAGTTTAAAGATCCCTAGTTGAGAATGACCTCACGAGTGTGAGGAACTAAAAGAAGATCAGAATGTTGGAAATATTGGAAATAAAGAGGAACTAGCAGAATCAGGAAATAATGAATTGGAAACACAATTGTAAATGTACGAAGAGAAGCCACTGTTAATGAATCCTTGGCTAATGAAGTGCCACTCATCAAAAGCCCCACTTAGAAGCTATTTGAAAGACCAGTTATCCAACAATGACGCCTGCAAACAACTAATCATTGATTAAAAATCCCAAGGGCAAAACTCTGAGGTTGAGTGTTCTTAGTCTTACACTGGGACTCTTGCAAGTATGGAAATAATGCTCTATTTTCTAGGGCAGAAAACAAATAGTTTCTACTATTTGTAAATTTATTTAAAGGGGGTTACAAGGTATCTTAATCTCTGACTTGTGATGCCATTTATATGTACATACTTGTGTCTTTAGTTAGGAATAGAAAAGGTGGGGGCCGGGTGGTGACGCTGCAGGTAAGGTGCCTGCCTTGCCTGCGCTAACCTAGGACGGACCGCGGTTCGATTCCCCGGTTCCCCATATGGTCCCCCATGGCTGCCAGGAGCGACTTCTGAGCAAATAGCCAGGAGTAACACCTGAGCGTCACCGGGTGTGGCCCAAAAACAAAACAACAACAACAAAAAAAGAATAGAAAAGGTGCTAATAAAACTGAGTATGGAATTAGTCTATTTTGAAAAAAAATGGTGAAAGAGAAAGATCTGAATTCGTTGGCATCTTTATCAATGAACCTAAGAATAATTCTCCAGAAAGAGCAAGATCCAAACTTCCATAGATACTGATAAGATCATAGGAAAACTCGGAGTCAGAGTGGTGGTGCAAGAGGTAAGGTAAGGCGTCTGCCTTGCCTGCGCTAGCCTAGGATAGACCGCGGTTAGATCCCCCGGTGACCCATATGGTCCCCCAAGCCAGGAGTGAATTCTAAGTGCATAGCCAGGAGTAACCCCTGAGTGTCACAGGGTGTGCCCCCCAACAAGAGAAGATAGTAGGAAAACTGATATGAGGGTTGGGGAGTGTGGGTTTTAAACAGGTTATCTCTGAATGATCTTGATTAATATATTTCTATGAACTTAAAATTTCTCTTATATTTACCTATTAATCTCGCAAGTGTTTTGCTCCTTAGTCAGTGTTTACTAAATGTCTCTGTGTTGTATTGAGTTTAAAGTATCTGAACCCTGCCTTCATAGATCTCGAAGTTCATTGTAGAGGGTTAAGAAGATCCATACAGTTATGGCATGAAATCAATGCTTGTAACAGAAACATGTGATTAGACTGAGGAGATATTAGTCTCTGAGAGTCTCATGGGAGCTTCAGCCAAATCAAGGTTATCTTGGAAAGATTTTATAAGAAATTTAAACCTGTTAGGAGATTTATAGGATAGGGAAGAGATTAACTAGGTGAAGATGGCAGGAATGATCCTTCAGGAAGAGAACTAACTACATGCAAAATTCTGTGGCTAGATGAATTCTAAAGTTTAGTATGATAAGAAATAAGACCAAAATGGCTTGAATAAAGATTGCCAAAAAATATAATCAGAGAGACATACAGAATGAAAATGGAGCTGCATCCCATGGGGCATCATAGACCACACCAAACACTTGCATTTATTCCTAGTATGAGAACCGACTTAAACAATTTTAAACAAACAAATGGTAAAATATATTTAAATAAAAAACCCTTTTTTTTTTTTTTTTTTTTTTTGTGGTTTTTGGGTCACACCCGGCAGTGCTCAGGGGTTACTCCTGGCTCCACGCTCAGAAATTGCTCCTGGCAGGCACGGGGGACCATATGGGGCACCGGGATTCGAATCAATGACCTTTTGCATGAAAGGCAAATGCCTTACCTCCATGCTATCTCCCGGGCCCCAAACCCTTTATTTTTGATATAATAATTTACAGCATTATTAATGCTAGGGTTTCATGTATAAAATGTCCTTCATTTACATCTTTCATCAGAGTATCTACTTCTTTCTGCCACTGTTCCAGTATCCCCCACCCTGTCCTGTAACACTTTTACTTCCCACTCAATCCCTCCATTATGGAAAGCATCCTACTGAAATTCCATTAGAAAATGGTTGTTCTGCTACTTTGAGGGGGGTAGATAGGAAAGGTGATCTTTAAGTCAGGTGATAGGAGAACTGCATTGTTCAGAGATGAGGTGGTTATGGTTTCCCTATGATGATGGATGAAAAGGTATTGCAAAGCAAACAGATGTGAAAACTGCTGTAAGGTAAAAATTTTCAAGGCTCCAATGGCTAATGAGAGGGATAGAGAGAATGCAGAGATTCTGACTTGCTCAAATCATACAGAGGGGGGACATTGACTGAGCAGGAGCTCTGAAAAAAAAAAGTCTAGTTATCTATAAAATTGGAATAACCTTGCCAATCTTGTCTCCTCAGAATTGTTGCAATACCACAATAAGATAAATTGTGGTGATTCTTTGTGATTTATGTAGTTCTACAGACTTGCAAACTATTATTATTTTCTCACTTACTGTTGTTAATGGCCCAGCAGTACCTCAAATCCAAATCTTCTAAGGAAATCTGAGTTCTCACTGAGAAGTAAACACATTCATCCCATATTGGCAACAATCAGACAAAAAGACATAATAAAACCCCAAAAAATATATTTGCCAAAACTGCAGCCCACTCACAAAATGTAAGTTCCAAGTTTTCAATTCACTTGAAACATTTTCCATTTCTAGTTCTCACAGTTGACAAATATCAATAAGTGGGAAAAACATTTTTTATTATTGAACTTTTGGACCTTTTTGTTCTTGCAAAACAGTATTTGAATGACATTCAAGTGTCATTCAAAATATCTCAACTGACTTTGCAATGCTGTCACTTCTATGCCCAACATGTACAGTAGATTTTTCTTTTTCTCTAAAGAGACATCTTCCTGCCTCTCTTATCTTCAAATAGAATACAACTTATGGATTTCTCTTATGTGTTCTCCTTTCATAAATTATAGTCTCTAAGGTGTTTTAACAATATACAAACCATCATGAAGCAGGCTCAAATTTTCAGTTAGATTTATTAATTTTATTGAAAATTTCCTGAGTATCTAGCATACTCTGAGTATTCTGGAAACATAATTCATACACCAGTGTTAGAATAACATTAAGGCACGTTAGCACACACCCCATTTTTCCTTTTGGCGATCTCTTTTACCATTCCCCATAGCTAGAGGTGTCTCAAACCCTAAAAAGTACTACGTAATATAATCTGAGGGTGGAAATATGTTTTATGCTAAAGCCTATTTGGGTATTTATAGCATCATTAGTGAGTCATACAATATAGGCAGATGGATCATAGATAGCCTTATGTCTGTCTTATGTCATGAAAAGACAGACATGTCCCAGGAGCAGACCATATGATTTCATGGTCTTACATGACCCATGAGCTGAACATTCCCCACTACTTCCATGACCCATAATGACCCACTATCAGATTTCTGGTTTTCTGGCTGACTCCATCTCTCAATCCTTTCAGTGATTTAAGTTATGATTTCTTGTAAGAAGCTATCCCTAGGCCTTAAACATGCCCCTGTTAACTGTTTTTTTTCTTTCTTAGAACACATTTTTATTACTTATGGTTGGTGAGAAGAAAAAACATGAAATAAAGAGTGATTCTGTAACATTAACTAACTCCGTAGTCTTAGCATAGTTTATGCTGTATACTTTTGTAGTGATGGGCCTTGAGCAAAATAGGTACTCCATATCCACTCCCTGTGTGAACTCCTCCTACTTGAAGTCTGAGCTTGACCATGCATTTGCTTTGATATCAGGACATTAGTGTACCTACGAAGAGGTTTCATAAACATTTGTGAATGTTTGCCTTTTGGGGATATATTGCTTTGTTGTAAGAAACTCAGGTTGCCCTAATGGAGAAGTCATACAGAAAACCTAAGGAGTTATCTCCCTATAGCTGCCAGATGTTAGTAAGACAATCTTGGAATGTCTATTACCAGCAGACACATTGGCTGTCTTGGGCAAGACTTACCTGTCTGGTTTAATTCAGTTCAAATTAAATAATTATAGAATACATCAATTATTGTTCTTTCACTGCCAAGTTTTTGGAAATTTGACACATCATGGTAGATCACTGAAATGCTAAATAATGTTAGTTCATTTTTAGAAGATATCTGAACACAGAAATTAAATTTTTAGGAAAACAAATCGTACCTAAATTTAAATCCCTAATTTTTCCATACCAAGGGGTTTTTAATCACCTACTATTGGAACTTACGTTCACCATAAATAAAACAGGCAAAGTGTTACTGACTTCAGAGTACAAGTATAAACATTAGTATATATGTATACTCAATAAAGGGGAATAATATTATTTTAATTATTGTTTCCTATTAATAATTTGGACTTCCCTTATTAATAAGAATTATCAATTAATTCTGTCAATATCTTTAAGGCATATTATAGAAATGGGGCTAGTGAGGCTTAAAGAAGCATTTGTTGAGCAAATAAATTCCTAGTTTAATTGTAAATTTACAATTAGTTAAAGAACTGGTTTCCTATGATCTGGATGTAATTATTACTGAGTAATCAAATGAACAAATAAATATAAAAGCTAGTTTCTTGGACATAGAAGTGCTGAGCATATGTGCTTAGAATTATTGTCCACCATCAACAGTTAGAAAAATTCTCTGATTCTCAAAATTGAGACTACAAAAATAAATCAACTAGTGAGTTTGAAAATATAAATTTACAGATCCCTTTTCAAAAGACTGATAGAATTGGTTTGGGATTTTACCTGGCGTCAGGATTTAAAACACTTCCCATGTAGTAAAATTTGAAAGCTAATAGACCAGGGGCCATAAACTTTGGCAGTGTTAGCCAATTCAATTTTCCTATATCTGTCTATATCAGCTTTTGTGCATTATAGCAAAATTGAGTACTTGTGACAGACTTTAAGATGCAAAGCCTGAAATATTCATTGCTTAATACTTTATAGAAAGTTACTGACTCTAGCTTTAGACTTAAAAAAAGGTCATAGCCTTCAATTCTCACCATACAGTACTTTATACCGCAGATTTAGTGAGGGTTTGGCTCAGAAAGTCCAACTCCAACTCTATTACATCTATTTGTAAGAACTTCATAACTGAATTGTGCACTGATCATGACTATAGTTTCTATTTTAACTATGTTCCTCCCTAAAATCAATAGTGTTATTAATTCTTTGCTTGTCTTAATTTTTTTATTTCTTTTTTTGGGGGGGTCACACCCAGTAGCACTACTACTGGCTTTATGCTCAGAAATCACTCCTGGCAGGCTCGGGGACCATATGGGATGCCAGGATTTGAACCACTGTTCTTCTGCATGCAAGGAAAATGCCCTACCTCCATGCTATCTCTCTGGCTCCTTGTCTTAATTTTTATACATGTCTCATGAATTTAACCCTAATATTTCTACCATATGTGTTAAAGATCTCTGGGTATAGAGTCATTCTAGCCATATGTAGGAGATTCCTCTTACTGCCTTGTAGTTTCCTGTCTTTACTTAAATGTTGGACTTAAAGCTTCTTAAGTTCTCTATAATTTTCATTCTTTCAATATTCATTTTTCTTAATGAAACTTTAATATATGAAATTGTGCATCTCTTGAATTATTCTTCTAGTTCTTTTTGTTTCTAATCTTTTATTAGTGAAGTTTTCTACTTTGTATAGATTTATTCAATGTAGTTTTCCACCAATTAATAAAATCAATACAATACATAAACTAAAATAATAGATTAAAATTTTTGATCACCAAAAGTTTAATTTTCAGAAGTTCTGTATTTCTTTCTGGAAGTGATTCACAAATATTTTAATTTCTTAGAAGCAACATATTATTTTTTTCTGAGGATGTTAGTAGATGATAAGAGAATAAAATGGAAACAAGGATCAGTAAGGTGTTACAATTTTTAAAAGTTAGTTAGAAAGTTCTAGATTTTTTTAAGTTTTATTGTGGCCACAGTGAATTATAAATCTTTCAAAGTAATAATAAAGGTACATAGTGATAATGAATGAGGGGCATCCCACCACCAGTGTTGTCCTCCCTCCACCCCTGTTCCTGGCATGCATCCCATGTCTTCCTCCTTTACTTCCCAGAATGCTAGTGTAACTGGTCCCCCCCATTTGAACAGATTGTTGTATATTGGGGTGTCATTCTAGACTTTTTTAAAAGAAAACTTGAAGTATAATCTTTGTTAAAAACTATAAAACTTTAGTTCGTCTTCTGCGAGAGACAACCCTGACAGTCAGTTTGGAGCTGTTGGTAGACTGATTAAAGTTTTAATGTTTAGCTTTACTCCAATTGTGGGGCTCATCCTTTAACTCTGGATCGTAACACTTGAGAGCTCATCAGGAATCGAACGACAATGACTCAGTATCCAACAAAACTGCCTAGGTCCTGTGTACATACACTGGGACTCCCTCGAAGTAGGTGAGAAAAAGGGAAGGAGGGAGAAAGGAAGGGAAGGAGGTAGGGAAGAGAGAGAGAGAGAGAGAGAGAGAGAGAGAGAGAATGGGAGGGTAGGAGGGAGGGAGGGAGAGAGGGAGAGAGAGCATGATGCTTGGAGCATTGGAGCACTATAAATAACTTGTTGACATGTGTCAATTAAAGACCTGAAAGAATAAGAAAGTATTTATTATTTTGTTTGATTTTGGTTTGGGGACCATACCAGGCAATACTCAGGGGTTCAGAGGCTGTGCTCAGGGTTCACTCCTGGTGGGCTTGGGGGAATATAAAGGATGCCTGGGATGAAATTCCAGTTAGTTACATAGAAGGCAAGCATACTACGCTCTATGCTTTCACTTTGGCCCAAGAATTAAATACTTTCAAATTTTAATTTAAATTATTTTCAAAATTAGCTTTGATTACTGGTTTATGTTTACTTTCTCTATATTTTTGACAAATAATGGAAATACCTTCCTAGAAATTACTATGTTTTATCCAGAATTTTAAGTATTCCACTACAAATGATTTTCATTTATCTATTTGGGATCTTTCTGAAACTGAATCTTATCTAATTAAGAATGTAAGTTCAAGAATGAGAGGAATTTACTACCAAATACCAGATATTCTACTTACTACCTCTGTGATTTAGAGCAAGCTACTCAACCTCTTTGACTATCATTGTATTTCAGCCTTATGAGATTCAAACATGTAAACCACTTAAAGTATTAAAACTGTAATCCATTTAAAATACTGAAAAAAAGCTCAGTAATCTCCTAGAGAAGGTTATATAGCTAATAAATTATACCATGGTTTTTAAGTTTTTTACACTGTGGGCCAGTGGGTCAGTTCTGGTCCGCTGGTGGTTGAAAAAGGCAAGTCTCTTGATGTAAAGGAGTAACTTCAGGGAGGGCAACAAGCAGGATAAAAAAACATCATGAGAAAAATAAGCAAGCGTTCTCTGCTCTTATTTATGGTTCCCTAGGTGTCTGTTTCTTGTCTAGTTACTCTGTCTTTTGCAGACAAGTCTCTCAACTTTGAAATTACTTGTCAGATATAAGTTTTTATATCTCCTGTTTATCATGAAGTAAATACAAAAATCTCTATGGAACTTGATCCAAAGTTTCAGAATGAAGAATATGATTATTTTAGTTAGAGCAAAGTTTCCAAAACAGTTCGTATGATGATAGTGAAGCCACATGATAAAATATTACTACCAGTCTAGGGAATTTTCTGGTAACAGGAATTCCTATGCTTCATATATATGTAAAGAATATATATGGATATATATTCTTTTTTTGTAATATCTTTATTTAAGCACAATGATTATAAACATATTTGTAGTTGGGTTTTAGTCATAAAAAAACCCTTTACCAGTGCAACCTTCCTACCACCAATCCTCCCATCTCTCTCCTTCCCCACCCCTTGTCTGTATTCAAGACAGGTATTCTATTTCTCTCACTCATCACCATTGTCATGATAGTTGTTAGTGTAGTTATTTCTCTAACTGAACTCACCACTCTTTGTGGTAAGCTTCATATTGTGGGCCAGTGTTTCCAGTCCTCATCATTATTGTCTCTGCGTATTATTAACATACTGTTTTCAGTTTTTCTTAAATTCATAGATAAGTTTGAGACTATTCTGTGTCCATCTCTCTCCCTCTGTCTAATTTCACTCAGCATAATAGTTTCCTTGTTCAACCATGTATAGGAAAATGTCATGATTTCATTTTTCCTGATGACTGCATAATACTCCATTATGCAGATATATACCACAGTTCCTTTAGACAGTCATTTGTTGTCGGGTATCTGGGTTGTTTCCAGATTCTGGCTATTGTAAACAGTGAATATATATTGTAAACAGTGAATATATATATTCACATGCATATGAATATATATAAAGAATATATATTCTTAATAATTTTTCTATGCCCAGGAAGCATTATGCCCTTAAGTTAATCAAAGAACTAGTAAGACTATAGAATTAGCAGAATTAGCAGAGGCCATCTTCAGGTATATTTTAGAAAGCATATTGGGTAAGAATTTTACTTCATTTTCCTCATTTGAGAAATAGAGTCTAATTCAATTATATCTAATCTTCCTTAGCTATGAATTGGGAATAATCAAACCTTCTATACTTTTGAATCCCAATATATCTGGTTTCACTGGCAAAGGCAATATATCAGTTAATATTCCAACTTTCATACCACCCATGTTAGGCAAAAACTGCTGAAAAATATTAGAGTTAGGAAGGACAAAATTTTTTTCATACACACACACACAAACACACAATACCCACAAACAAATACACACAAATAAATACACATAAACAAAGTTGCTTTATCCTGGAATATAATAAAGATTAGAAAGACTAATGAAAAATATTTATACCTCCTGACTCACTAAAACTAAATATTCTCGAGACAAAGATGAAATAAAGTGTCAGAAAAGGTGAGCTCATCTGAGATGATCAAGGTGCTCCAATGAAGATAATGCTTCTAACTGGAGAAACTAGACAAATGGACGGTTGTAATCCATTTTCTCAAGTTCTGAAACACTGAGCCTTCAGAGAATATGTTCTAAATCCTACAAACATCCCCAACCATTACCCCATTAGTACCTTTGTGCGCGTAAGTGTGCTTCGAGCCATCTTTTCAGCTAAAAGATCATTAAAAACAGAGCTCTGTGCAGCCTGAAGATCTAAGGCTGCTCAAGTGCTTAAGTGGTTCTGCCTGCAATCAGCAACTGCTGAGATGTCTGGAATCAAAAACAAAATTAATTGAACAGTGGAGACTTGACAGAGAATGGAGAAAAGTCATAAAGCTGACAACTCGAAGAACTGCTGATGCTTTGATGTAACTTGCCATTTGTTTGTTCCTTAATAGCAGGAACGATGTAGTGTATGCTTCGATTTTATTCATAGCAGCAGCTTATATGAAAAGCAGACAAAGGAATCAAGCTATATATGTTGTGTCCATGTTGAAGAATGATGCTTAATGCAACAACAGAAGACTCACAGTTCAACGGAACCTTTCTTTGCATCTTATTGTTCAAGTCCTCCCTTAACCAAATGGGGTGCACTAGTATTCTCACACACCAATTTTATTTGTGTTATAACAGTATTGTTGTCTGATTGGAGAGAAGTTTAATGGGCTGAGTTCATGCTTAGCATGCCGAATGCTTAGAATGACCCTTGGTGCTGTATACTCTTTCTAGCACTTTTGGATGCAACCCCAAGCACAGAGCTAGCTATGTACCACTGAGTGTAAACCAAGAGAAAAAACTCTTACTTTCTGATCTGATACACCCAATTACAATGACATTTGCTTTATTGTTGACCTTAGGAACTTTCTAATTCTCCCGAGGAGTGTTGTTATTAATGTTGATTATTGTTATTGAGACAAAACTTAATGGCATCTAGTGCCATTTGAGCATGTCTGGCCTTTGAGCAAAAGATTCATCAAGTTCAACTTATTCTTTCTATTAAAATCCTCTCTGTGTCTCTCTGTCTCTCTCTGACTCTGTTTCTGTTTCTCTCTGTATCTGTCTCTCTCTGTCTTGCACTGTCTCTCTCTCTGTCTCTTTCTCTCAGTTCTGTTAATTGAATCCAAAAGCTCACACAAGTCATGCAAATACACTATCACTGAGATAAAATCCCAATCTTTGTTTTTTGCTCCCTGATATTTTTAAATATAATTTCTTGATTTATGCACTATGTTTACAATAATGTTCATAGTTGAGTTTCAGTCATCTAATGTATACCACCCTTCACCATTGTAACTTTCCCACCACCAATGTTCCCCATTTACCTCATCCCCCACCCTATTCCTATCTTTGGACCAGGCATTCTATTTCTCTCATTCAGTCTCATTGTCATGATAGTTATTAGTGTAGTTACTTCTCTAATTGCACTCTACCACTTTTTGTGGTAAGCTTTATATAATGGTCTGGTCTTTCCAGCCCACATCTCTACTGTCTCTGGATATTATTACCATACTGTCTTCATTTCTCTTAAATCCCACAGATGAGTGAAACTATTCTATGTCTATCTCTCTCCCTCTGACTCATTTCACTCAACATAATAGTCTCCATGCCTATTCATGTATAGGCAAATTTCATGACTTCATATTTCCTAACAATGTCACAGAATACCATTGTGCAGATGTGCCACTGTTTCCTTAGCCTCACCTGTTGTCAGGCACCTGGGTTGTTTCCAGATTCTGGCTATTGTAAATAGTGCTATAATAAACATAGGAGTGCAGAGGGTATTTTTGTATTTTGTCTTTGTGCTCCTAGGGTATATCTCTAAGAATGGAATTGCTGGATCATATAGGAGCTCAATTTCTAGCTTGAAGAAAGACTAATGAAGAATATCCATATTGTTTCTCAGAAAAGCTAGACTAGTCATCACTTTCACTAGCAGTGAATGAGAGTTCCTTTCTCCCCTATCAACACCAGCACTGTAAAACCCCAAGCTTGAATCTTGAACCTGGCATGTTTTTGGTCTGTAAAAGAGTATATTCTATTTTCTCCTTTCCAAGCATACTGATTTTTATACCCTAATAGTTACAGGTCTTTCTAAGTCCTCTTATATATGCTCCTTTCAGTTTTCTCATTTACTCTTTATTTATACCTTTATTATAGCCCTCGTCATTCTATGCTGTTATCCTTTCATTCCTTCTCTACCTATTCTGTACTAGAAGCCACTTAATAATTGAATTTTTATCTGCCACTATACCTGTATTTGATATGATATGACACATATATTTAGACATTCAAGATGATGTTTATAGAATAAATGATGAGGTTATTGATTAATAGTTTATTCAGAAAGAGTATATAAAAGCCTCCTATGTTAATAACACCTTTTTCTCTCTCTCTTTTTTTTTTTTGGTTTTTGGGTCACACCCGGCAGTGCTCAGGGATTACTCCTGGCTCCATGCTCAGAAATTGCTCCTGGCAGGCACAGGGGACCATATGGGGCACCGGGATTCGAACCGATGACCTTTTTGCATGAAAGGCAAACACCTTACCTCCATGCTATC
>PVKC010029178.1:0-15268 GCA_004027635.1 Crocidura indochinensis
CCCGGCAGTGCTCAGGGGTTACTCCTGGCTGTGTGCTCAGAAATAGGTCCTGGCAGGCACTGGGGACCATATGGGACACCGGGATTCGAACCAACCATCTTTGGTCCTGGACCAGCTGCTTGCAAGGCAAATTCCGCTGTGCTATCTCTCTGGGCCCGTACCCATGATATTTTTAAAGCTTGATTTACACCTCTTTCAAGAAAAGAATATATGGACCTAGCCTGGTGCAAACTTGGTGATTGCATTTAAAAGAATTATTATACACTGGGTAAATATATCAAGGTGCAGTTTCAGAGAGGAAAGGCAGTATGTGAAGAAGAGACCTAAGAATTCAGAAAGGTCAACTGGGGTGTATGCTATTATAGGGATTTAGTATCTTAACCCTAAGCATCTTTGGTAGCTTTGGAAAACCTTAAAGCTAAGAGGGACTTACATTTTTGGAAGATTACTCTAGTCTCATCATGAAAAACAGGTCTAAATGGTGCAATTCAGGGCAGTAATGACCATTCTACTGACAATTTACATGAAAGAACTAGTCATTGAACATCAATTCTCACTTAAAATAAATTAACAAATTTAGGCAATATCATGTGCCATACACTTATTCACTCCTCATGCTTCTTGCCTTGTGATTTTCTCCATTTCTCCTCACTTTCAACAGGACAAGGAAATTTTCTGAAGAAGCTGTTCATCAAAGATGGACAGAGAAGCAACATTAGTATAAAGAAGTGACTTAATCTTCCTCCAGGCAGAGGCATTTAGGTAAAGGACAGTTATCAGTAACTAAGTTGGAGAAAGGCAAACATGAATCACCAAGTTTGACTGTAGGTGGACAATGGAAGGATTGAAGTTTCTACCTGTCCCCCTCATTAAGCATCTCAAGGGGGTAGAAAAGAGATTTGGAAACTTTTCTTTTTAAGATATAGGATCTGGCCATGTCATTTAATCTTTTAAATCCTCAGTTGCCTTTTCTAGAAGTAACAATAATCCTTGTTCTCCATTTCTCATAGATTCCTTGGAAAAAAAATCTAATAAAATATACCTATGTGGAAATGCTTTAAAAGCCCCAAATAATTTTCCAACATGTTAATTCTTATGTAGTCATGAATAAAAGAGGAAACTTGTGACTTTGAAGGACAACTTTACTGAGGATGGATGTATCATTAGAACTGTCATTTTCTCAAGGTTCTGGATATCATTTTTGCCTGTATGTACTTTTTATTGTGAGTAACTGCTTCACAAGTTTGAGTTGAGAAAGCAGTACTACAGAGTGTTAAGAACATTATCTTGGAGTTTATAGATAAAAGTTTTTATTCTGTAAGCTATATTCCAATATCTATCTGACATTGGCAAATTAAATAACTTCTTAGAATTTCAGCTTCCAACTGTATTGAATTTGTAGCTGGTCACTTTTCTATATTGATTTATAGTTTTTAGAAGTTTTTTTGTGGACTCTTTAGGGTCTTTGATGTATATCATCATGTCATTGAAAAATAGAGATAGTTTGACTTCCTCTTTTCCAATTTGGTAAAAAGACAGTTCTGTTCCTTTATACAAATAATGACTCAGAGGAGAAAGAGATCAGAGTATATCCCATTTAAAATAGTATCCCAAACTATGAATTGGGAATCAACATAACAAGAGAGGTGGGAAACCTATACCATGAAAACTTCAAAACACTTTAGAAAGATATTGAGGAAGACCTAAGAAAATGAAAGAACATTCCATGCTCATAGATTAGTTTATTTAGAACTCTCCATACTGTTTTCTATAGGGTTTGGACCAGGCAGCAGTCCTACCAACTAAGCCAGAGAAGAAGGATAAATACAGAATGATAATACGTTTATGTAGTAATAACTGCATGAAGAAATGCAATGGTCTAAATGGGAATTGTCTTAAACAACCTTATCCTCAGAAACTAGTGAAGAGCAGGAAAGAAAATAAGTGGGAGAGAAGAAACACTAATATGAAAGGATGGGAAAAACATTCTGAGTTGTATTGGTAGTGTTATAAACGGATATAACTAAATATCCAAGCCAAAGTCAATAACAATAGAATTGAGTCCCAAACTTTTAACAACCTAAACTTATAATGGACCTGTTACACTGGCAGGCTGGGGAATGAGAGGTGGTACGGGATACATTTGGGGAACATTAGTGGAGGGTGGTAGACACTAGTGGTGGGATTCGACCTTATTAATTGTATGTCTGAAACCCAACTATGAAGGACTTTGTAAATCGCCATGGTGTCAATAAAATTAAAAAAATTAAAAAACGTTTCATTTTCCTCCTTTGCAAATTAGTCTATTAGTAGAATTGATCTCATAAAGCTGTTTTAGGATTAAATGAAATATTTAATTGAAAACAGCATGGAACATCATCAATAAAAAAGGACTAATTAAAAAAAAAGAGAGAACTATTATATGCCAGGTTGCTGTTAGAGTGTTTAACTCCATGTGAATAATACACTCATTATACATTCATATTACTATTTTGATGTTTTATATTTCACATGGCACTGAATATTTTTCCATCATTATCCTTGTTAATTATAATTAACAAGTGGGGTAGAAAGAGGGAGGTGAGATGGGGTTTTAGGTAGGTTTTTTTTTTCTGGGAACAAGAGCCCCCACCTCAGTTCTCCAGGCCCCAAGGAATGCTGTATATGAGAGAAGCTAAGCTGACAGGGCTAGAGATGATTTGTTGCTGCTTTGGGGAGTGGGTGTGATATGGGGCGGGGGGGGGGGGATGTCGCGATCAAAGCAAATGACATTAGAGTACTTCAAATGCATGTCTTTCCCAGAATGCCTAAGCATCATTGTCATTCTGAGAAAGTTCTCAGTAACATGCACCGTCTGTGGCGTAGTCTTTTTGTGAACCCATGGGAATGCATGTCAATCCTCAGTCTAGAGGTGACACTGATGCAGTCATGCAAGGGTCTAGTTAGTTCAATGGAAGTCTTGGACAAAGGTCTGAGCTGGGACTTGTGATGTCACAGAGGAATCTCAGCTCTTGGAAAGCTAACGGGCTGCCCTTGCCAACCCGCAATGAAGTCAGAAGGGAATTCAGTACCCAAAAGGCACCCTTTCCTACCAATTTGGAGACAGTCAATGTCAGCACAAAACTCTGCAATTTTAGATTTATTCTGCCAAAAAGGAGGAAAGTGTTATAGGGGGCGTTTCCTTGTCCTGAGCGGTACCGTTTAATCTTCTCTAAGAAAACTAAAGATTATTCATGTCAATGAGGTGTCCCGCAGTCCTCTTTGTGAAGTAAGGATTCTGGGTTTCCTTTGCCCAAGCAGAGGAGGTGCAGAGCACAAACTGTAGGGGGAGCTATTTTATTTTAAATGTGGAGTTTAATCAGCTTTCAAGTCAGCATAATATTAAAATTCTCTTGAAGAGTTTGTTTCAGAGGGAAAAAAAAATTCCTTCTGGGACATTTTGAAATGTTACAGAAAGAAGCCCTGGTTTCATATTGGAAATTTCATAGATGCAGCTTTGTGAACCTAAATTAGAAAGGAGAAACACCCTCTCAATATTGTATGACTTTGGTTTGAATATCTGTAGAATTGGAAGGAGGAAAGAATAAGCTTTTAAGCCAAAGAGCCCTGAGTTCAAGTCATATCTCAGCCACTAACTAACATTAAGCAGTACTGAACAAGCTCTTATAAAATGGAAATAGCACAGTCTGCATGCTTAGGACTTTTATTTAAAGTTAATTTGACAATGCATTTAAAAGTTGGCTAGTGCTAAGATCTCAATAAATGATTTTTCCGCCCTCTTTTGTCTACAGAGTCAGATATTAGACCCACTCATGTTCATCTTTGACTTTTGTATATGTAATTGTTTTTCTTGCATTTCTATATGAAAAATGTGATTAAGTTCACAAAACAGGGCAGATACTCAAAATTAGTTTTGCCGTAAGGCTGTTCATATCTTTGATGAACAAGACTGCAGAAGAACATTTGATGCTGTGGGGAAATGTATTTGTGCTCAAGCACAGGTCAGAAAGAAAATAATGACAAAACGGTACATGTTTCTGTGCAGAGGCCTGGGCAGTGACTTGAAAATGATTGTTGAACAAAAACATTATTTTTTGGCATACCAAAGATATACAGCAATGTGAACCCAGGGAATTCTGGGCTCTCTACTCAGACATAATATTCTGCTCAGGTTAAGTTTCCTAGAGAACCCAAAAGACATTAAGGTAGAGAAAGCCAACTTTTCTTTTAACAAGAAAGCAAAAGATTTCAGTAGAATATATGCTATAAATCACAAATAGGGCTTACTAGTAGGCCACATAGTTAATCAATAAATGGAATCAAGAGAGGGGGGAAATATAGAACCCTCAAAGACCAGCCACATATTGTAAAGGAAAATGTTCTGCTTAGTCTCTATCCTTTCACTGTTTTATGCTTGGGCATCTTAATGAGGAACAATATTCTCCTAAGACATTATCTCAGAGAGTTTATCAGAAACTTTGCTAACTTTTATTTTATCTTGGGATACATAAGCATGAGAATTCTATATTTGTCTGCAACCTTATATTTACTTCCCTTAACAAATGCATTTTAATTTTTCTATAATGGTAATATTTAAGTTACCTAAAGTTCAGTCTTATTTAGGGTGTCATACCTGGCAGCACTCAGGGGTTACTCCTGGCTCTATGCTCAGAAATCTCTCCTGGCAGGCTCAGGGGACCATGTGAGATGCCAGAATTCGAACCACAGTCCTTATGCATGCAAGGCAAACACCCTACCTCCACGATATCTCTCAGCACCCCCAAAATTCAGTCTTATAATAGTTGATAATGGGTATTAATATGATTTTTTTGTTATTTTGTTTTTCGGCCACCCCCAGTGACGCTCAAGGTTACTCCTGGCTATGCACTCAAAAATCACTCCTGGCTTGGGGGACTATATGGAAAGCGGGTGGGGGGTATTGAACCAAGGTCTGTCCTAGGCTAGTGAGCATATGGCAGACACCTACGGCCTGCACCACTGCTCCAGCCCCGATTTTTAATTTTTTAAATGTAAAGTTGTTCATAATACAGTTAGGTTGGGCATTTAATGTTTCAACACCAATAACATCATCAGTGTAATCTTCACTTCACCATTTATCCCATTTCTCACCCATGCCTGAAGCTTCCCCCCTTAGAAGGTACAAAATGAATTACTTTATCTTGCTTGCTATAACTTATTGGTCAATCGAATTATCAAAAAGCTACTTCAGAAAAAGTAAAAAGTGTTATATCTTGCAATGGAGTAAAATTTTTTAAAAATTTGGGGATTTATTTACTAAGCTGTATTTTCCTAATTGAGCCTTGTTATTGTTATAGTTTATTGAGCTTAATTGACTTTGATGCTACTTTATCACTTGATTTGATGTGCTTCTACCATATTGTCAGTACTAAGAAATTTGAAAATATCATGTGGCAGAGTATATGGTTGCATGCTTTAGTAATGCTTCTTCCCTGGTAGTGACTAGGGGGTGTGGTTGTGGCTGCTGGGCCTTCTGGTGAGGGAAGGGGATGTTGCCTGCCTCCTCCAGAAAGACCCTCAAGTTTACAGCCCCAAACTGGTATATCTAAAGTTTTTATTGGTTTGGTTTCTCTATAGCGATTATTTATAAAGCAGTGAAATTGGGCCATTGGCTTGTCAGCAGCTGTTGGGACTTAATAAAATAGGGACATAGCCCTAGAGTTTTCAACTGGAAGACCAATGTACCTCTAAATTTTTGTGGTTTGGCTTGCTTCTCTTTCAAGATTAGTCGTGAATCTATGGAGCATGGCCATTGATCTTAAGCAGTACTATTAGGGAAAAAAAACCAGAGGAGATAAGGAGATTATTACTTGTTTTATAAGTAGTCATTTGAAGACCAAGGTTAATTGCCTTCTCAGAGAAATAGTCACTTGTGTCAGGAGTGGGTGGAGAGTTCAGATTTGTATGTTGTTTTGGATATGTCTACATTTAGGATACTACCTGAGGATTTGGTACTTTTTGGGTATATCTGCATTTTGGCACTATTTGGGAATAAAGGAAGTAGGCTTTAACAGGGATTTTAAGCATCATAAACAACCCCCAAACATGCCCACCATAGAAAATCATGACACATAGAATGTTATATCAAAGAAAAATCACATGCTTACAGAGGTCATTTTTATAGTGTAAGAAAATATGGCATAGAAAAGTGACTTCTTTAAGAAAACGCAGACTATATTGATGGCATAAAGATATAGTGTATCTTGTATTGGTTAAAATTTAATCTGAAGTTTATCAAGGCTTTTATTGAGTAAGTTTATGTTTAGAATATACAAAGAAATCTGTTGGGCTTATTTCAGTGGCCTATGAGTACAGTGCATATGTCTATTGAAAACACATGAGAAAGACTGGAAGTAGAAATTCTGATGAGTCAGAGAGCAGAGGGATTTCTGTCTTATCTTTGTTCTTACCACATAGAAGAATAGGTTGACATAACAAGAAATCAGAAAAATAGCCTGAAATGTGTGTCTGAGTGTGTGTGTGTGTATGTTTAATGTGGTAGGGCTTTTTATACTTAACAGAAGGGTCTGTGATTCTTTTTTCCAAGAGAGACTAGGTCTTATAGTTCCAAAGAAATAGCTTTTATGACTCCTCTAATTGAACTTGGGGTATACTCATATTTCCTTTATGAGAGCATCCATTTTGAGATTTTCAACTACTTGACTTGTGATTAAATTAGTTAATATTGAAAAGTAGAGTTAAATGTTGTATTGGGTATGTGATCCCAAGCCACCATTTTATGGATGCTATGTGACATATATGTTTATAAGCAGAAAGTACTTGTGGAGAGAAACAGGACAAATAGAAGCATGAATTCTATGTTCTTTTTCTTCTAGTTAGAAAGGCTCTTTAATCCTGATTTTTCAGTATCAGCATAAAAATTCTTACCATAAATTGAACAAAGTGAAGTAACAAAAGACAGATTAAAATGGGTCCTTCAGATAAAATTTGATTACAGAATTATGTTCATCCCAAAGGCAACTTCCACCCTAGATGTTTCTGGAAATGTAACTACAAGCTTATTTTCTCTGTTTTAATGTAAGTCAGTTCAAACTGAGTCTTTAGCTTTATGCCAAAGAGTTTTAAGGGACAGACGAACTTGACAAAGTCAATGTTTTGATGTGCAGAATGTCTACAAAACTATAAAAGAAAAAAGAAATGTGCTTGGTTGACTGAATTTTAATCGTAGTTGTTTTATTTAATTTTTGTTTTTCTGTTTTTGCAGAGTCTATAAGAAACCAACTAAATTCTACATATGCCTACGTCTTCCAGATGCTTCTTAAACAATTTTTTGCTATTGTTTGGATGGTTCATGGATACTGTGAGTCTAAAAAAATAAGACATGGAAAGAGTTGGCTAGAGGAGGTGGGGGTAGAAATGATCAAAGCAAAGAAAAGCAAACAAAAAAGAAAGAGTGCAAAACCCAAGTTTGAGATTGATTTCCTTTCCCAAAAGATCCAAACAAATGAAAGAGGATGCCAAAAGCATAGTAAGAAAAGTCTTGCTTGAAAAGGTAAGCATCAGCTAAAAGCAAGCCACATGAGAATAAAGTCATTCAAAATAAAGCCTGAAGCCCAACACTCTCCAACAGAAATAGCCCAACTCCTCGCCCAAATTCAAATAACATGAATAACTGAACCTTATCATTTGGTACCAGACTACAGGGTTGAAAATCGTGGAACTCATTTTGGAATGGGGTTGGGTTAAGCCCCCTCACATCCATCCTACCATCTAAAAACCCACCACCTCCACCCATATTTGCTATTTTCTTGGCAGAAAAAAATGTCAATCTCCCCTATCAAATTCCAAAAGAAAATAACGGCTGTAGATATCTTCCAGGTACTCTGGTCAGAGCTAAGACGGGTGCAGCATTCTATGAAGGGGTGTGGGCAGACTCTGCTTTCTGTATGAACACCAGAAACCCTGAGTCACATCCTATACCCTCTGACACAAACAGTTCAACTCTTCAACTAAAACTTATCAAACCACCAAATTTGTTTCATATCTATAAATCCTGGACACCTCAAAATTTGATAGTAGTGTCAGTCCACTATTGGGCTGTATTAGGTATGCGATCCCATGCCACCATCTTATGAATGCTACGCGACATATATATTTATAAGCAGGATGTAACTGAGGAGAGATGCAGGAGAAGCACAGGATATCTGATGGGAAGGTTGCATAGAAATCTACCAAGCTCAGTGTGTCTAAACAGTAATACAGAAGGCACAATTAGCATAGTCACATCCTGGTAAATCCTTAGACATTCTTTAATAATGCCATTAAGAGCTATAGCAGTTCTTTCCAATTGATCCTTTTCTTTTTCATTTAATTTTGAGAATTCTATTTGCCTTTGTGTTGTAACAACAATATAAAATAAATTTATTTGTGCCTGTAAGGAGGCAGGCTATGATGATGGTTGGGAGATTGGGGACGCTGTTGAAGGGAAGATCACACTGGTGGTGGGATTGGTATTTGAACATTTAATATATGAAACAACTGTATTAATAACAACTTGCTAAGTCATAGTGGAATAATAAAATTTAAAAACAAAAATAAATAATGTTGGAGCTTTGAAATAATCAGTCTATAACTATTTTGTTTTGAGCCATTTTGTTCATCTCTTGCTAGTGACATGATCCCAGGGATGTAAAGATATGGTTTGCCAATCATGAGTCACATATATACCTTTTGAACTTTTTAGATGAAGAATATATGTACTAAGATTATAGAAAAGAGTAGTGTAGGGCCGGTGAGGTGGTGGCGTTAGAGGTCTGCCTTGCAAGCGCTAACCAAGGAAAGATCGCGACCGCGGTTCAATCCCCAGGCGTCCCATATGGTCCCCCCAAGCCAGAGGCAATTTCTGAGCACTTAGCCAGGAGTAACCCCTGAGTATCAAACGGATGTGGCCCAAAAAACAAAAAAAAAAAAGAAAAGAGTAGTGTAAGGAAGACTGGATGCAAATGATAAGCGAATGAAGATCTAGCAGGTAATCATATGAAATATCCATACTAAATTTCTTCCTAAAGTAGGCACTATGTAGGATTATAACTCTGTTAATGATGTATTTTGAGTAAAGTATTGCCTAAGATAAAGATTTCTGTGAGTTTGTTTTAGGCAACATACCTGCTTATATGGAACATTTTATTCTTATAGCTATAGTTCTGAAACACTAAAAATGCTAAACATCTGTTGAATGCTTTTTAATCCACCAGTATAAACCAGAGAAAGTGAGAACTGAATAGTATAAAATCATGAAGACTTCAATTTTAGTCATTTCTTTAGATGACCATATTATAGACTCAAATTTTTTCATGAGTGCATTCTTATAATGTTGGAGCCAAAAGAATCTATGGTTTTTCTGACATTATAGCTCTGAGTTTTGGGGAAGATTTTGTTATTGTTTTTTTTTGTTTGTTTGTTTTTGTTTTTGGTGGGGGCATACCCACTGGTGCTTAGGGATGCCTTCTGGCTCTGTGCTCAGGAATCCCTCCTAGTGGGCTCAATAGACCATATGAAATGCTGGGTATCAAATCTAGGTTGATCGCTTATAAGGCAAGCAGCCTATTTACTGTACTATTGCTCCAAATGCATTTTGAATATAACACATTTGGAAATCCTCAATTATATAGCTATAGAGGAAGAATATATGGATTGGAATGAATAACAGTGGCTTAAGCAAAATGGTTCTTAAAATCATTATGTTCAATCTTCTGCCAACAGGTCTTAGGTTGCTTCCAATTCTCTTCTATTGTGTTTATTGCTGCTCTGAATATAGGTGTATATACTTCCAAATGACCGTTTCCATATTATTAGGGGGGAAATAACTAGAAATGGAATTGGTTGATCACGTGGTGCTTTATTGTTAGCTATTTTTTAGAGTAATCTTTATTCTGGTTTGCATAAAAGATGCATCAGGTTATTTTTCTTCCAACTATGTATGAATTTCTTTTATTGCAGCCCTTTCCAATACCACTTACTTTAATATAGGATTTTCTCATAAGAGAGAGGTGATATGTCATTGTAATTCTGATTTGTATTTTCCAGACAATAAGAAAAGTTGAGCTATTTTCTATTCAGATAACTTCTTTAAAGAAATGTTTTTTCAGAGCTTCTGCTTGTTAACATGCTTCCTTCTTTCTTTCCTTCCTTCCTTCCCTTACTCCCTTCCTCTTCTTTCTTCCGTCCTTGCTTCCGTCCTTGCTTTCTTCTTTCCTTCCTTCTTTCTTTCTTTGTTTCTCTTTCTTTCTTTCTTTTTCTTTGTTCCTTTCTTTCTTTCTTTCTTTCTTTCTTTCTTTCTTTCTTTCTTTCTTTCTTTCTTTCTTTCTTTCTTTCTTTCTTTCTTTCTTTCTTTCTCACTCTTTCGTTCTTTTTTCTTGATTCTTGACTCTGTTTTTCTGCTATTTTCCTTTTTTGGGGTTTTGTTGTTGAATTGTTTGAATTCTTTGTAAATTTTAAATATTTCTCTTTGACTGGTCTCTTGATGAACAGGTTGGTGCTTTAATTTTGGGTGCTTTCTTTCTCTGTATAGATGAAATTTTGTTTGATGTAGTTTAATTGGTTTGTTTTTACTTTTGCTTCCTTTGGTTTTGGAACAATGTCCCCAAACCACTCTCAAGCAGAGTCATATTGCCTATACCTATGTATCTATGTTTTCTTTAATGTAGCAACAGTGTCTCATTTTTAGAAGGATGCTCATGAAAAAAATAGAGTTCAGAAAAGGGAAATGGGCACTGTTGGATAAAGTCATTGTTAGAAGAAAATAATATTGTACTGATGTAACTATGACCAAATTCCCTTTTTTTCAATTTGATACACCACCTTCAGAAAGAGGTACACATACCATCTATCACATTCTCTGTTTCCTTTGTAGTGAAATTTTCTGGTTTTAATTACCATATTTTGTTGATTTGATATAATATACAGTGTTTTAGTAGAAGGGGGAATGAGCAACTCAAATGACATTTAATTTAAAAGGGATCTTTGTTCCTACCTACAGGAAGTTGTAAAATCTACAATAGCAAATTTCATTAGTTCTTAGGTAATACTATAAGTGATGATATTCTATTGAGCTAATGCCTTAAACATGAATCAGGAGATTAACTATTGTAGCAAGCTGTCAATCTTGACTCCTAAATTATTGTGAGTAGGTGAACTTTTTTGTTTTGGCTTTGAAGTTGAATTATTCTCTGCTAAGTTATGTCAGTCAGAAAGGAGATTTTTCTTCTTAGCAGAACTCTGCGTGGTTTTCCTTGGGTAATTAATATCTGTCCCCTCCCCCACAGTGTCATTACTTTGTTATTATTATCATCTATCAAAATCTGAGAATTTCTTTAAAATTCTGAGGGCCTTGACAAGTTAAACTACAGACACTGTTTATGTTATTAAGTAGCAGGCTCTGTGTCATTTTTTCAGTAAAATGTTACATTTGCAACACTATTTCTCTGTGAGAGGTCATACGGAATCTTTAGAGCAAAAAAAAATGTGGTTTGGAGAAGGAAGAAAAAACCCCAAAGTTTTAGATGCATTCAATTCATTCTTATTAGATTTTTGAATGTAAATGCACATAAATATTTGGTTAAGAATACTTGGTATTCTTTATTTCTATTAATCACTAAAAATAGAAACAACTGAATAATGTTTTTCATTTTTGTGGCTTCCGTGTCCAGCAATGGTGCTGGAACCTTTTGGTTATGGTGTTAACCTGGGTTTTTGAAGCTGCACTTCTTTAGTAGAAGTGTTTGCACACATGTTTACATAGGGTTGCACTCTGAATTGAGGACCATACATTATGCTCATATCGTGTTCACATGGAGTTTTTGCCATGCTCACTTACATGCTAACCTGTCTATCTGGCCTTGGTGCTTGAGCTTTTAGGTTACACTGATCAACAGGGATCACTCTCCTTTGTGGTGCTCATACACATCTCGTTACGGTGTGACTAGTAACTGCTTGTGACCCTGGAGATCACAGATATTAGAGATGCTCAGATCAAAAAGCAACAGGCAGGATTGGAGTTGGCACGTTTAGCAACATGGGGGATTTAAATTTATTTTTTCTCTATGATAGCAAGACTTATTTAGAGTCAGAGATAGAATTTAATGGACAACATCTTTAGAAATAATTTTTATTTTTATTTTAAAATTTTCTTAGTGCACCCTGACTTTCAAACCTGTTCATGGTTTTGTTTTAGACATCCAGTGTTCCAGCACCAATCTGACCACTATGTCACTCTGTCACTTTCCCTCCATCAGTGTCCCTAGGTTCTCTCCAATCCCCTACCTTCTCTCCTTGGCATTGGGCAACAACATCATTAATGATTTTGATATCAGATCAACACTTACTATATTGACTATCAGGAAAAATTTTTCATCATCACTACACACATTTGAAATTAATCATAAAAATAAAATCTACCACCTGACAACAGAACTCTTAAAGTTTAGCACATCTAGTCTTAGTCTTTACAATAGCTCTTAATGCATTTTCATATATGAATTGAAATTAAATTTTCCCTATAGTTTTTTACGAAAGTATTATCATCCCTTAGTGAGGAGAATAAATATCTTAATAGAAAATTAAGTAATCAAATTAATCTGCATAATTGAAGAGGAGTAGGGTGGGAGAGAAGAGAATTTATCACCTTTTTTATAATAGTCTAATCAATCTACATGAAAGAAAGTCTCTATGGTTTAGCTCTCCCAACAAAGGTGCTCTTTGTAATGGTAACTATGAATTGACTTCACAAAGATTATCTCTCCAGGTGGGCTTGCAATTGAGCTCTGTTTCTTTTATTTTTTACTTGGTTTCATTCCATCATTTTCTCCCTCCTTACGTGTAGAATGTTGCTTTGGATATATACTCAGCACCTGAATTCATTCTGTTGAGTGCTCTATTCGGCGTTGCAGGTCTCTTTAAATGGCAGATATTTCAACTTATTAATCTGTTGACATCCTCTTTCTGTGCTGAAGAAAGAACATTATGTGGGAGTAAGGAAAGAGATGACTAAGAGAATAGAGGGTTTCAGAGCTACTTTGCAGAGTTGACTAAACCTCAGTATCATGAAAAACTTTTGGTCAATAATCACCATTGTCAGTCTAATTCTTGTCATCATCAAAGCTACCATTAGTTGACAGTTGTTTGGCTATATTGGTTACCATTTACCATTCATTGACTGGAAGCCAATCATCTTGATGGGTACTTTACAATAATGTACACCCTACTACGACCTATTGGTTTAGGTGCTGTTCTTATTTCCATTTATATAAAAGGAGATGATAGTTAAGATTTAGGTGATGTCCTCAAGATCATGTTGATTAAAGGTTACCTTGCCTATTTTAGAGGAATCATCTCTCAGGATTCAATTTCCAGGTAGGATAATGGGTCAAGAGTCCATTAACGCTTAAAGTTAACTCAAAAGTTAACTTAACTCAAAAGTAGAATCTTCTAACATTTCTTTTCTACAAGAGTTTAACTTGTTAGTGAGCTCTTTGACTTTCAGAAAACATCTATTGATTTCTTTGTGTGGGAAATTTTACAGAGACAATTTTTAGGTTTCAGATGCAGTTGAAACATCCACTGTTTTGTCAAGGATAGGTCTCTTTGTGGGAGGAAGGCCAAATGATGTCATTATCTGGCCTTATTTGTGAAATAAAAGACATTTTGCTTTGAGAAATGCCCCAAAGCCATTTGAAAGATGAAAAAGCTTATCTTGAAACAGGTTTTCTGGAAGACCACTAACCAATTGAATAAAATGTTAGTTCAAATAAAATAGGCAAAAAATATTAGATAGTTCAAGTTGGATTTTCTAAATAGGCTTTTAGCCATATGTAAGGAATTTATCATATCTCTGAACTTGGAGTGAGTTCTTCTTATTAAAAGAGGAGAAAATTTCCTAGTTTCTTTGCTAAGAAATTAAAAGATGAACAGTAGTGTCAGTGTTTGCCACCTCCCATCCCCATCCCAACCCCCTTTTTCTTTGCCAGGTCTGAATATCATAGTTTTACTGCTGGATTCTGTAGCTAAAATTCTTGTCTGCAGCTCGAGGTTTATTTTAATATAAATAACAAGTCTGTCCTACCTTAGGTGCTTATTAAAATGACATTCAGCAATTAGGTGAATAAAAAAAGGAACAGAGTAACCTTTATTCTGCCTTAAATATCATCTCTATCCAAGTTGAAAATCTCTATTTGCTCCCATCACGTGGAAGCTGCCTTGGTTAGTGTGTGAACTATAAATATTGCTCTTTGGATGTATTTGAAGGGGAATATGTTCTACTCCCATCACCAACCAATTTCGAAAGAGATAAGGATGAATATCTTGAGGTCATCAGAGCTATGTAAAATGTGAAAGCTCATAATTATATAGAAACGTTTTTATATCATGCAGCATTTTCTGTAAATATTTAATTTAGATACCACATAACCTTGAAAGTTGGATACAAAATATAGCTTTATCCATGGACAATCCAAGATTGCAATTCTTTTTCTTTTCTTTAAATTTTATTTTATTAAAATGATTGTGATCAACAGAATCCTTCATCGTTGAGTTTGAAATATACAATAAGTCAGGGTCAACGCCAGTGTCAAATTCCCTCCACCAGTGGTCCCAGAGTGCGTCCCATACCCCCACATTTTGCCCCCTGGCCTGCCAGTATAATAGGCCCTTTTAAGTTCAGATTTAAAGTTTATGTCCCTTGCAATTCAATGTATTTGATATATATATATATATACATATATATATACACATATATACACATATATATTTAATTCTCCTTTTTCAATGAACTTGTTGCCTAGCCCCTAGGCATTGCTATCACACTAAAGTATTCTGAGGGGAAAGTGTGGAAGATTTTAATTTTCTTGGCATCATCTTCATTAGCAACCAGAAGATGCCTTCATTTAGTAACTCAGCAATTGACTGATCTTTGGGACATGGAAAAAATTCACAAATATAGAGAAGTACTTCTCCTCACAGCAGTGAGCATGATGAGGAAATGTAATTATGTAATTATGTTTAGAATACAGAAGTCTTATTTTTATTTATTTGGGGGGCCATGCCAGGTTGTACTCAGGAGTTACTCCTGACTCTGTGCTCAGAAATCACTCTTGGCAAGCAGGCTCAAGGAACCATATGGGATGCCTGGAATCAAACCTGGGTTCGCCCCAAGTCAACTGCGTGCAAGGCAAATGACCTAGATCTGTGCTATCACTCCAGACCCCTAAAGTCT
>PVKC010029179.1:0-15123 GCA_004027635.1 Crocidura indochinensis
ATTTAGCTGTATTTATTTCTTGCTTTGTTCTATTAGTGCCTCAAATATGTTATGTATCACCCCTTATCTGTGGATACTGAATGAATAGTTTCTCCTATTCCCTGAGTAAGTTTTGTATTCTAGTCACTGTTTACATTGATATACTTCTTGGTTTAATGTAGACCCATTTGTTTATCTTTGCTTCCACTTGCTTGGACAGTGGTGTTTCATCCTTGAAGATGTTTTTAGCTTCAATGTCATGGAGTGCTCTGCCTATATTTTCCTCTATGTACTTTATGGTTTGATATCTGATATCAAGGTCTTTAATCCATTTTGGGGGGGGGATCACACCCGGCTGTGCTCAGAGGTTACTCCTGGATCTATGCTCAGAAATTGCTCCTGGCAGACTCAGGGGACCATATGGGATGCTGGGACTTGAACCACCTTCCTTCTCCATGCAAGGCCAAAGCCCTACCTCTATGCAGTCTTTCCGGTCCGGCTTTAATCCATCTTGATTTGACCTTTATGCATGGTGTTAAAGAAAGGTCTGAATTCACTTTTTGCATGTATATAACCAGTTTTCCCAACACTACTAGTTGAAGAGGAGTTCCTTGTTTCTTTTTATATTTTATGCCCCTGTATAAAAGATTTTTGATTGTATGCCTGGGATAAGTGTCTGAATATTTAAGTCTATTCCAGTGATCTTAAGATATGTCTTTATTCCAATATCATGCTGTTTTAATGAGTACAGTTTGAAGTTGGGGAAGGTTATTCTTTCCATATTCCTTTTGCTAAGGATTGCTTTAGCTATTTGAAGACATTTATTACTCTATATAAATTTCAGGAGTGTTTGATCTACTTCTTTCAAATAATGTCATGGGTATTCTCATGCTATTTCATTAAATATGTACAGTGCTTTGGGAAGTTATAATGATGCTAATAATTCTGATCCATGAGCAGGTTATATGTCTCCATTTCCTTGTGTCCTATTTAATTTCTTGAAGCAGTGTTTTGTAGTTTTATTTGTAGTTTTGGTTGTTCAGTGCTTTGAATAACTAAAGATTAAAATAGTCTTTATTTAGGTTGACTCCAAGGTACTTGGAATGTGAATGAGATTGTTTTTTAATAGCTTTCTCTTCTCTTTCATTATTTAAATATAGAAAAGTCATCGATTTTTGTATGTTAAATTTGTAGACTGTACTCAAGTCTATTGTTTCTAGAATCTTTTTTTATAGAGTTTTTAGGATTTTTTCTTTTTTTTTTTGTGGTTTTTGGGTCACACCCGGCAGTGCTCAGGGGTTACTCCTGGCTCCATGCTCAGAAATTGCTCCTGGCAGGCACGGGGGACCATATGGGGCACCGGGATTGGAACCGATGACCCTTTGCATGAAAGGCAAACGCCTTACCTCCATGCTATCTCCTAGGCCCCAGTTTTTAGGATTTTTTAGGTTCAGTGTGATGTCATCTGAAAACAGCGAGAGCTTCACTTCTTCCTTTCTATGTTGATGCTATTGTTACATTTTTCTGCCTAATTGCTATGACAAGTACTTTCAGTACTATATTGAGTAGAAGTGGTGAGAGGAGGCAACCTTGTCTTGTGCCAGATCTTGGGGGAAGGTTTTTAAATTTTTCTTGTGGTAAATGACTTCGACAATATTGAAGAAAATTCCTTCAATTTCTATCTTGCTGTTAGTTTTAATCATGACTTTGTTACATGCTTTCTCAGCATCTATTAATATGAGAATAATTTTTTATTTTGACTTTTACTGATATGGTATATCATATTGATTAACTTGCATATGTTAAATTATCCTTGCATCTCTGGAGTGAATCTTACTTAGTCATGGTTTATAAATATCTTATTGAGTTGTTGAATTTTATTTGCTAGTATTTTGTTTAGGGTCCTTAAACATATGATCATCAAGAATATTGACTTATAATTCTACTTATTTATGGTATCTCTCTTTGCTTTTGATATCAGAGTGATATTAACTTCATAAAAACTATTTGGGAGTGTTTCTGTTTCTTCAGTTTCCTGGAAGAGCTTGAAAAGTATTTGCAATAGATCATTTTTAAAGGATTGAAATAATTCACTAGTGAATCCATTGGTGCCTGAACTTTGTTTTGGGGAAGCCTTTTGATTATCTTTTGATTTCCTCAGTTGTGATTGGTCTGTTCAGGTATTCCAGATCAACTTGGTTTAAACTTGGGAAAATATAAGAATCCAAAAACTTATCCATTTCTTTCAGGTTCTCTTGTTTTATGGCATAATGTTTCTCAAAATGATCTCTAATTACCCTTTGAGTTTCTGTAATATCTGTAGTCACCTCCCCCATTTAATTTCTTCTTTGTTTTATTAGGTTTCTCTTCTTTCTGTGAGTCTTTCTATGGTTTGTTAATCTTGTTTCTTTTATCAATGAACCAAAGTTTGCTTTCATTGCTCTATGACTTTTTGGGGAGTTTTCAGTTCATTAATTTCTGCTCATTTTTATCATTTCCTTTTATTTGCCTACTTTTAACTCATTTTGTTGCTCCTTTTCCTATTTCTTAATCTGTGCCTTTAAGTAGCCATTTATGTAGGCTCTTTTCACTTTCTGATATATGCTTGCAAAGCTATAATTTTTTTCTCTTCATACAGGTTTTATTGTGTTACACAAATTCTGGTAATTTGTATCATCATTTTCATTTGTTTCCAGAATCTTTTGGTTTTCTCATTTGATTTCACCTCTGACCCATAGGCTGGTTATTAAGAAGTGAGTTGTTTAATTTTCAGGTGTTAAAGTTGTTTCTCCATTTCTGTTTGTAATTCACTTCTATTTTGAATACATCGTGGTCAGAAAAAATATAGTTGATTTGATTTCTATCTTTGATTTTATGGAGGTATATTTTACTGCCCAGCATGTACTATCTTGGAGAATGTCCTATGTGTATTGGAAATGAATGTGTATTTAGTTTTGGGGAGATGGAAAATCCTATATTGGTGTGTGTATACATATACATACATACATACATACATACATACATACATACATACATACATATACATATATATATGAAGACCTCATCAATGCTTGTGTCTAAGCCACATATTTCTAATCTTCTATTATAGTATCCCAAGCCTAAAACATTCACCAACACTGGGCAAAGTTTATTTAGTTCCATTAATAACCTGAGATAGGAGGGATGGTCTAGTCTAGTAACATTTCTGGTAAGAGGTGCAGCTAGTATTTTCACCCGACTCTGCTTGATGACAGACTCTATTGTTTGAGTTCTGTAGTTTGCTTGTGTAAGAATTTCTTTTGTAGAGGCCCTGTTTTTAGACATTTTTGAACATTGAAAATTAAACTTCTGGCACATGTTTGTTTGGCCTGTCTAGGTTTCTAAAAATTAACTATAATGTCTGGGAGGCTGAGTACACTCTGCTATACCAAGTCATAATAATTCCCAGTGTGAAAAAAAAACCATTTTTAACTTTTTCCTCTATGGCCACATTCTGGCCCCTAAAAGCTTTTGATTTTATAGCTTAAAATTTAAAAACAGTGGCAAAAATTATTTCTATTTTTATAGGCCATGCAGTGATATTTGATACATGATATCTTCTCTCTGGAGATTTGTTTTATTGACATTTAGCAAATAAAGTTGTGCAGAATTTTAGACCTTTTTTCAATTAAGAAGTTTGAAACAGCTTTCTGAAAAAAAAAATACCTGTTATGAGATTACCATTTTATCAGTCAGGCAATGTTCTGATTTGCATTTCTAAGGAACTGTAACAATAATCTTTTTCCCCCTTTCTTTTCTACCCACTCACTTGCTCCTTTAAATTATAATGGCCTTATTAATTTTAGTGCTGCAAGAGACTTTTTTTTTACAAAGTCCTCTTTTTTTAAAATTTAATAGTGTCATCTTTTTATGCATATCAGATAGAGATGCCTATTTATTATAAGATCTCATTACCAACAATATAGCTATCATTTTGGCTTCACCTCATTTCAAATGTCACCATTTTCGTTTTTTGTAATTACTGCACTCTGTGCCCTTAAAAGTTAATATCTAGAATGAAGTGATAATACAATTTGAAGGGCATTTGACTGCATATGTCTGGCCCAGGCTTGATTCCTGGCACCCTAAAAGGTTTTCAAGCACTGCCAAGAGTGATCTTTGAGCAGAGTCAGGAGAAAGCCCTAATATCATTAGCCCCCAAATTTAATGTTATGACTGAGGAGACAGCACAGAGGCCTAGACCACAAGATTTTTATGTCAGAGCCTTGAGTTAAATCTCTAACACTATGTAGTTCCCTGAACACTGAGTTAAGTTTTTTTTAATTTGGTCCCCAGTTTCCACCTATACATGTTTACATGAAGAAAATTCTAAGAAGTCCTGAGAAGAAACTTGTAAATAAATTCTTTTCTTTGAAAGTAAAACAGATGGGGCCAGAGAGGTAGAACAGTGGCATTTGCCTTGCAAGCAGCCGATTCAGGACCTAAGATGGTTGGTTCAAATCCTGGCATCCCATAAGGTCCCCCGTGCCTGCCAGGAGCTATTTCTGAACAGATACCAGGAGTAACCCCTGAACATAGCAGGGTGTGGCCCAAAAACCAAAAAAAAAAAAAAAAAAGAGAGAGAGAGAGAGAGAAAGAAAGAAAGAAACACAGATATATAATATATATAGGTTTGGGGGTACATCATTAGAAATCATATAACTTTATATGCATATAAAGATCATCACTAAAAGTTTAGCTTGGGACCTAGATAGGTGTGTTTGTGTGTTTGTGCGAGAGCACAAACCTGGAATGTGAAAGATCCAGAGGTGGATCCCCTCTCCTTTATGCTCTCTTACCCACCATCACCATCACCAGCACCACCAATGTGGTCCTGATGTCCACAGCTATTTAATGCCATGTCATTGAAAGTGGTCCCAATGACTTTTTTCACACGAATACAAATATTAGAGCACCTGGGGAATGGCTCATGCCACAGAAAACTTGTATATTAAAAAGTCATGCAAATATACACACATACATATTTATCATATCATACTGATATACATATATATCACTAAATATAGTGTCATGAATACATACATACACATGTATGTTTTATGTATGTATGTATGTATATGGTGTGGGCAGGATTTAATATGTGCAAGGCTTATGCTGTACCCTTTGGTGACAGCCCCAATTCCAACAATTGACTTTTTTTTTTTATCTAATTTACCTACCATCTTTCTTCTTTCTTTCTGGCAATCACTTATATGGTGTTATTCTCAAAAGTTTGTTTTTATTTTATTTATTTAAATTTTTTTCATTCTCCATATGAGTAAAATCATGTAGTGTTGTTATTTCTTGATCTGACTTAGGAAGAGTTGGATAAATTGGGGTGGAATAGAGACTGACCTTCCAAACTATCGATATTTTTCTAGACTAGAAAAAAAATAGCCATCTATAACCCTTTTTACACCAGGTGAATTTCAGCACTTATTAATTTAGAATTATCTTGATTCTGTCCCCCTCTCTCCCTGACACTCTTGTCACTGCCTGTCACTGCCCTACTTCCTTCACTATCTCTGTTCTCAGGAATTGGCCAAACTCTTTTCTTATCTTGGCTACACTGACTCATCTCTAAATCACTTAATAGCCAAATGGTTGACTGTCTCCCTAGAGATCCAGCTTCCTAGATCTATCTTCCTAGAAACCCACCTTTTGTGGGGAGGTACATTCTCTATATTCACACTTGTTACCTCTCTGTTGGACTTTGTCTGTTAGATGTAGCACACTAGACAATATGATAGTGTTGGTGAACATCCATTTGTGTAGAGAAAGACTTTCTATTGTATTTTTTTTTTTGGTTTTTGGGTCACACCCGGCAGTGCTCAGGGGTTACTCCTGGCTCCATGCTCAGAAATTGCTCCTGGCAGGCATGGGGGACCATATAGGGCACCAGGATTCAAACCGATGACCTTTTGCATGAAAGGCAAACGCCTTACCTCCATGCTATCTCCTGGGCCCCATATTTTTTATTCTTAAATAATTCTGCTATTTAAGTGAGCCCCCATCATAACTGAAGGCCTATCACAGGCAGCCTTGCACAATCACCATCTCTGTACTACACCCTTCATGTTGCAAATTCCAGTTGCAATTGTGAATTCTGAGGCTATGACATTTGGATTGGAGAGAGGAGGGTGGAAGGAACACATGCTCAGTATTTGAAAGTGGAAAGCCTCTCCTCTGGGGTTGTATTTTGTTGGAATATCTGATCTTCACTTTATTCAGAATAACTCTTTGTTGCTCCTTTTCACTCATTGGACAGAAGCACCTTTGTATTGAAACATCTTTTAGTTGGATCTCTTACCTTACCTGTTCTCCACACCAGGATGTGGTCACTCACTTACTAATAAAGACCCCGGATATCGGAGAAACTACTTGGGGTTTCAATTTTTCTACGAAAAGAAAAAATAAGAAAGCTATCCGCTTTTTAGGAGGGGAAGGCTTGCTGTTAAAGTTCCTGAACCTGTTTTATCTCCTTAATCATGTGTGGATTATTTCCAACATCAGCGTTTTCCAGACCCGCATCCTTCCAATTCCCTGGGATATGGGCATGAGGCTTCTGCTTCAGTTGTGCATGGCATCATGGCATGCCCCCCCCTAGTGTCAAGAAGAGATATTCTTTTTATTGTTGTAACCCCTACCTGGCATTGAGTACTTGGCATTGAGTACAAATTGGCATCTGGGTCTTAGAATCCATACAGAAGCTGATTCTACAGAGCTGGGAAAACATCCAAATGAGCAACAAGGATGACTCGATGTCCAACATTGTCAGTAACAAAGCATGATATTTCATGAAGTGACCTTTGAATTCCCTTGATTATGGAGGAACCAGATTTCCAAGGCAACTTATAATTATCATAATGTGCCCTATCAACTGGCATAGAACAAAATGAAAGAGACATTCATAGACTCATACTAACAAGGAAGACTTCAGAAGATGTTGCCACTTAAAGTTTAGGAAAAGTGACAAAATTATCTATGCCGTGACAAATTAATTGAAGAATCATTTTCTTCCAGTAATAATCAAATTCAAAATAGTATAAGAAATGATAGAATGTGTTAATTCACCAATTGAAAAATTCAAGAGTGTAACTTGCTAGACAAAGACAATCTTTAAAATTAAAATTTATTTTCTCTGATACCATCTGATGCAGTGCCTTTCTATGGTAGCAGCAATGCTTTTAAAGACCTTACTAAAATCTTTTATCTTCCAGTCCATACAATCCTTTTGTTATTTACATTAGTTTCTTTTCTGAGAAAGTCCCAGAATAAAGTCTATAGGACCAATGTTCATTCATGGAGCATTTTGGTTCACAATGTATTTCTACTGGAATTTCCATGACATTTAAATATGACATTTAAATATAGTAATTATCTAGTCCTGAATTATGTGCTACTCCTACTCTGGAAATGAGGAAAGAGAGAATAGGTTTAGCTGTATCTGAAACACGAAGAAAAGAGTAGAGGCTAGATGGTGCCCTTCCCCCAAGGCTAAAGAAGTTTATTTTACCACTTGTTGGGAAGTTATAATGCTTCACAACCTGAGAAAATACAGGAGTTATTTTTTTCACACAGAAGATTATAAACTTAAAAGTCAAAGTGCCTTGAATTTAAGTTTAATTTTCAAGATAAGCCTTTGATTTCTTAAGTGAATCTATATTATAATTGTATAAAAGCATTGTGTTGCTATGAACTGCACCTGGAGTTGATGCAGTTAGAGGAGAGGGAGAGGTGAGAGAGGTAGAAGTGTGTATTAGTGGTTAAGTTCTAGTGGAATTGACAAGATTGAAAGCATTAATTGACTCTTAGGAGACAGCAGAAGTCTGGAAAAAAACAGCTAAAAGAATGGGAAACCTATTGTGTTGGTTGGTGATCACAAGAGAGGATTTCATCTTGAGGATAAACACTTGCCTTTATATATTCTATTATATGTCTAGGCACCCCCAGGACTTGTTTATAGATAAAAGATGGACTCAGACTGGAATAGACACTGAGTAAACTAGTTTCTTATAAGGGAATGAAAGACATGAAGTTCACTCTTGAATTTCAAAAAACCCATTTTTATTAATAAGCACTAATAACTCTCCCTATTTTAAACAAATGATTAGAGTTAAAAGTAGAATTTAAATCTCACTGTAAGTAATGATTATGCTAACATTTCTCTATGGGTATTATTCTGACACATACAAATATGGCTGTGCATGAATAAGGTCACTGGTATAAATGTGAGAAGGTGATGGTGACTGTTCTTCTAAGAGTATGTTTCTAGGTGGGTGTGAATTGTTTGGCCTGGTATAGTAGCTGTTGAGTCTTGATGTGTTTTTCTTTCTCTTAATATAAAACTAGGTTCTGCTTGAGATGTGAAAGAGCTAAGTCAAGACTTTATAATATCATACTATCACAGAAGCCTAGAGAGAGGTAGACTCTATAAAATTAGCTATGCCCATATAACATTAAGCAAAACATGAGCCACTTTTATGATTTTAAATTCCAAGCCACAGTTAAAAGTAGGTAAAATATGTTAAGTTAGTTTTAGTAACTTATTTTATTAATTTATATTTTGATTCTGGGTCCATAGCTGGTGATTCTGATAGCTCTGGTGATTCTTAAACCACATCTGGTGATGCCTCTGTGTTTGGGATCATGCCTGGTGAGCTCTGGGGACCATATGGATATAAAAATGGCCAAACTTAGATAAGTTGTATGCAAGGTAAATGCCATACTTTCTGTATTATTGCTTCAGCCCAATAATGAATTTTAATGCAGTGCAGCAAGGTAGTATTTCTACATATAATCAATATACAAATTATTACAGAGAAAGTATATAGTATTCTTATATTTATTCAGTTTTTAAAATCTGGCACTTATTTTTCACCTGAAACCTCTCTGACCTTGGACCAGTCACATTTCAAGTGCTTAATAACTGCATATAGTTGGTGAAGTCAATAATAACTAGTGTAGTTCTAAAATACATATTTTAACATCAACATGAATGGTCCCCTTTACTCTACTTCAGTGCCTATCTGCTACTATCTTCCTGACTATGCTCTTCTTCTGTGACTTTACTATCTTTCTCAACACTATCAAGTGATGGTCTAATCAGACTCTTGGAAAGTGACTTGATTGCAAAGTCATTTGAGAACATTTGACGTGTGTGTGACAGTTGCTGTTTGCATAGGCACAGCAAAATATGGAAGGAATCGGAAGGAAAAACCTTTAGCCTAAAAACAGGGAGATCTTACTCCTGAAGTATTCTGGCATAAGACCAACTCCAGGTTCTAGGCATACTAGGTTGTCCAACCCCATAGTCATTCTCTGTGGCCCCATTAAGAACTCTTCACCTTTACTGTTGTTGCTGTCAGGTTTCTGTAGTTATAGATCCTGGTTTCTGTACAGGTTGTGTGTCGATGTTCATGTAATGTGTAGCATCTTCTGGTTTCATCTCATCATTCAGTAGTATTGCAGGGAATCCTGCCCTAAATGTAGACTGTTGCTGTTACCAGGTCTTCAGATTGTTAAAAGAACTGACTTTGGAGTAAGTTGATGCCATGCGGTAGTGGGGCCTTCTTTGGTAGAATTTTTATTCCTGGTGCTGGTGTAGAAAACCATGTTTGTTTTTGTAAATGGTATCCATGGTTCAAGGGTGAACAGTCAATGTCTGAAGGACTTAAGTCTAAGCCAAGTCACTATGCCAAGTGGTCAGGGTGTAAGATCCCACTGCAGTGTAAAATTTTGTGTTTTCCAATCTTTGTTAGATAAAACCTGTTTGCACATGTAAACTTTCCCCATTTTTATGTGTCTATGCAAAAAGGAGCACTGCCACAAGGTGTTATTGGTGCATGTAGGGCCTGAGGTCACCAAAGCTTTATTTTGCATGAACTCTAAAGAGAAGCTTATCTACTAGAATCCCATATTAAACAGATTCCAAGGATGGAGGAAATTGCAGCTACATAAGAAGATATTCAATAACAATTATGCCTATTAAAGGAATGTACCTAAAGAGATATTCAAAGAAGATATATTTATCCACTTTAAGTCTTTTGAAGTAGTCGGGGGATGGGTAAGGCTGGAGCTCAGCTTCAGCCTGTCATTTAGCTTTGTGGAGTCTAAGGAAAATGGGTCCCTGCAGTCACATATCAGTAAATGTCCTCAAGATGGGGCCATCTCAGCAACCAAATCTGATAGCAAGCAAAAGTCGGTGGTGAAAGGGGTGAAGGGAGAGGGACCACTGTTAATAAATCAATAGTAGCATAGTATCGGTTTCTTCTTATGCTGAGAATCTATCTTTTCATTTTGGGAGCTGGATGGCATCTGGTTGGGATGCAGAGAATGTTCTGCTTCGTGGGTAGATAAGGACTGGGGTAAAAGGTTAAGTGTGGGGAAATAACATGAAGGGCTAGAAAAGGGTATTTAAAGTGGTAAGCAAAGGGGAGAAGGAGGAATTATCTATGATAGGGGAGAGAACACTATACAACATAGACATTATATCTATTACAGACATTAGATTGACATTAGTATGGCAAACACATACTCTCATGCACATACAATGGCAGACCCAACGGATCAATCCATGGGTTACTTTTAAGAAGCTAACCCAGATTATATGAGACAAAACACTTTAAAAACATGTCACCAAGCTTAGTGACCTACTTGAAATATGCTGGTAGCCTGTTTTTTTTTTTTCCCTCATTACTGAATAGTTTCAGTATAAAATACCTCAGAACTTTGCCTATTCCTTTTGCTATTCTTTTAATATTTTAATATCTAACTGTCTCATTTCAGTATGAACAGCCTACATTTTACTCTGACTGGGTCTGTTCTGTCTCATGCTTTATTGTTTTCCTTTGCAACTCTCAAGTTATAGCTAATTTCTGCCTACACTTCCCAGAGAAGTTGGTTAGAACAGGGTGTTCTGTGGGGATTCCCTCCATTGGGGCATTTAGATGCATCTTACATGGCTGCAATGGCCAGTCTGTGTGAGCTCTTGCTGCCTTCATTAGTGTTTTGCTACGGCTATACAGCAGACCCCCACTGTTAACACCACATAGTTCGGAAATAAAATTTGGTTTGTAGAAAAAAATCTGAACAAAAATAGTTTTTATAAATACTTTATTTAAGTGTCATGGTTACAAAACTATTCATGATTGAGTTTCAGTCATAGAATGTACACCACCCTTCACCAGTCATATTTCCCAGCTCCAATGTTCCTAGTTTCCCCTGCCCTCCCATCTGCCTCTGGGGCAGGTATTCTCTCTCTCTCTCTCTCTCTCTCTCTCTCTCTCTCTCTCACTTTTTTCTTTTTGGACATTGTGGTTTGTAATATTGCTTTCAAAGGAGAGGGAGAGGGTAGACAGAATAATCTCACTCATTTGTGGGATATAAGAAAAATTAAAGTATACTATGTCTACTCTGTCCCTCTGACTCATTTAATACAGCATAATACTCTTCATATCCATCCACATATAAACAAATTTATGACTTCACTTTATCAAAATAGCTGCATAGTAACTATAGATATAGATATGCCATATATATACATGTAGATTATACCACAGGTTTAAAGCCACTCATTTGCTCTTGGACACAGGTTATTTCCATATTCTGGTATAATAAGTGCTGTGATAAACATAGGAATGCATAGGGCTATTTTGCATAGTGTTTTTGGGTTCCTAGGGTATATCCCTAGGAATTGTATTGCTGAATCATATGGAAGCTCAATTTCTAGATTTTTATCTGAAGAATATATATATTGTTATGTGAAAAGGCCAAAAACAAACCTGAAAGGTTTTTATAGGTATATATTTTTCACACATCACTGATTGTACTTAATTTCAATTAAACAAAGTATTTAAATTGGAGGGATATTTTTGGTTTATTTTTGGGCCACATCCAGTGGCACTTAGGGCTTACTGCTGGCTCTACCCTCACCAATTTCTCCTGGCAAGCTTGGGGGACCTATGGGATACCAAGGATGGAACCTGGGTTTGTTGGGTGCATGATAAATAAATGCCCTACCTGTTGTGCCATTTTTCTGGCTGCCTAGAAAGGGATTTTTAAAGTTGATCAGGCTTGATTACAGTTCTTGATAGTTATGTCAGTGGTAAATGTAGTCTTAGCATTATTTATAGTAAGTCATGAGCAAAGTAGGATGAAATTTCCAGGTTTCCTGTTTTTCGTCTTTTTTCTTTCCTTTCTTCTTTTATTTTTCTTTCTCCCGCCTTTCTTCCTCATTTTTCATTAATTCTCTGCTAAGGAAAATGAATCAACTGCATTAAAGTATGATCAGAATACATTCCAGACAAATGCTAAATTAACAAAGATGAAATCAGTTGGAATCACAGACATTTTAAATCTTTAGTGTAATCTTTGGTTTCATTGACAGATAATTTACTGAGAGTAGCCTTACAGACCTTGTTTCTTTGTTTTGTTTTTGTTTTGGGGCCACTCCCATCAGCACTCAGGGTTACTCCTGGATCTGAACTTCCTGGCAAGTTTTGGGAACCATATGGCATGTTGGGGATTGAACCCAGGTCTGTCACCTGCATGGCAAACAACCCACCTCCTGTGTTATCACTCTGGCCCCACATCCAGATGTTGATTGAGTACTTGGCTGGTTAATCGGATTTGATTTAATAAAAAGGAATAAAGACAATTTGATAAGGAACTGTACCTATCTTCCAAGGTCCTATAGGAAATAGGAAGACATCAAAATATATGCAGGGTTAAAATTATTTTTGAAGAGAAAGCAGAGTATCCTGAAACATGCAATAGCAAAGAAACATTTCTCATGTTCTGTGGAAAGTCAAGAAAAGAGTTATTACTGCCGTATCTGAGATTGGTTGAACATTCTTCCAGCAAGACCAGTATTCTTCAGTGTAGGAAAACTACTGTGATCAATGAATGTCTCTACAAGGAGGAAGAGGGAAAGTGTTAATGAACTAATTCCCCCAAAGGTGTTTCCTGCTGATTGCAACCAATCAGAAGACAGAGAAAAAGAAAATCATTAATAGGCTTCTCACACAGGGAAGTGGCCAGTGAATCTAAAGGAACGTACAACATATTGGCTAATAGTAGTGAATAGCTATTTGGTTTTCCCAAGACTTATCTCCTCTTCTCATATTATCAACTCCCAGAATTTTATTCCTTTCTTCCTGGGATAATACAATAATGTGGCCATAAATATCCCCTTGGTAGATGTAACAACACTGTGGACTAACTCTTGACTTCATGCTTGCCAAACAAGCATCTTTAACCAGGGAGCAACTTTCCCTAGCATCCTGATTTTTCTTTATGGAATTACCCTTCCATGTCTCTTACATTTTTGTGTTATATGTGGGTTGATTAGAGTTCTCAGGCTCCAGAGTAAGCATGCTCTCTAGACTTGTCCTATTCAGTGTGTCTGACCATGATCATAGTGTTGCTTGGGGAAGTATAGTTAGTGACTTCCAGGACTAAGTCAGAAGAATGTTATTTCCCCTGAAGTTCCTGAGAATATGAAGGCCATGAAATTGACAGCCATCTTGGATCGTCAGAAGAGATCCCACGCAAGCCATCGCAGAAGAAAGAATTTCTAGGAGGTGGCAGAAAAGAAGCCAAGTTTCAGTTACCTCATTTGAGTCTGAGGATTCCACTATGCATTGTTAGCCCTCACACTACTATTATTTTTTAATTATGTATACCTACCTTATTTTTTGCTTAACTCATTTATGATTGGTTAAAGGCAAGAATCCTAATTAATTCACTACTATAAGAATCTATGGGGCCCGGGAGATAGCATGGAGGTAAGGCGTTTGCCTTTCATGCAAAAGGTCATCGGTTCGAATCCCGGTGCCCCATATGGTCCCCCGTGCCTGCCAGGAGCAATTTCTGAGCATGAAGCCAGGAGTAACCCCTGAGCACTGCCGGGTGTGACCCAAAAACAAACAAACAAAAAACAAACAAACAAACAAAAAAAAGAATCTATGTTAGTAGTTTGGAGAGATAGCATAATGGTCAATATACTTGCCTTGAATGCTGTCCACCTGGGTTTGGTTCCATCATTACATGTGTTGGTGGGAAGAAATGGGATTGGAAGAGAAGGGATGGAAAGTGATAGAATTGGTGGGGGAAAGAAGTGACGAGAAGGGATAGGTTGGGAAGAGAATGGATGGAAGGGAAAAGGATGGAAGGTGAAGAGATGGGAAAGGATGAGAAGGGAAATAATAAAAAGGGAAGGGAAGAAAATCAAGAGGAGGAAATGGAAGGGTAGGGAAAGGAACAGAAGTGAGAGGAAATTATGGAATGGGAAGGGAGGGGAATTCAAGGGAAGGAAAAGGCAAGAAGGGAAGCATCTGTTTCTAAAACTAGAAATACTTTTAAAAGTATGCTTTGCCTTCTCATGTGTTTCAAGCACTGACCCTTGCAGTTCTCAAAATGTTTCACTCACAAATTCTTTCTTTTGGTCCTTCATGCACACGTTCAGAATCCATTCATTGAACTTATACGTGGCCTTTGTTGCCTAGCAACATTAGTGGAATTGCTAGGTATGTTACTTGATCACTGCTAAGTAGTCCTTTATTTCATATCAAAAATGCAAATAAAGCAAAGGAAAAAAATAGATGGAAGAAAACATGGGGAGAAATATGGCCAGATAGTAATTTTTAGATGAATATTAAATTATAGTATCTAGGAGTGAGTTTAATCAGAAGATATTTTTTTCAGAAATAGTTTGGAGCCCCTCAAGTAATTCCTTAACAAAAGACCTAAATCAGCATTTTCTCCAAGATTCTGTAAGAAGGTTCCAGGAATTTCATCTTTTCTTCAGGATTTGTTTAACTATAAGACCATAAACAACTAAAAAAATATTTTTTTCTCTTATCTTTGGTGTCAATAAAGGACAATATTTTCAATATTTTGAAGGACATCACATTAAGTTTTTTTTTTTTTACAAACTCCCTCTCTCAAAATCTTCCTAAAACTTAACATTATTTTTATTTTAAAATTCTATACATTTGGAATTCTATTATTTTAAATTTTATTTTACTTTTCCCTGGAACCAAATCTTTCTAAAGAATCTCTCTGGTTGGGGCCGAAGCTATGGTGCAGTGGTAGAGTGTTTGC
>PVKC010029180.1:0-15199 GCA_004027635.1 Crocidura indochinensis
ATGCTATATACCTGTATACTTTCCTTGGCCCTTGATTTGAAATTTTGTAAACAAACGTACTTTTTATATGTATAGACATATACCAACTCTTAAAGCCCTGCCAAGGCATTGCAGAGTCTGTGGTTGGGTTATATTGTGAAGGTCACACTCTAAACTTAAATATGAAATGCTCTGTACTTTTGCTTTACTGCTCCTCCCACTCCAGTCTCTTCTGTCATCATTTCCACACAGGGACACAAAACTCACGCGACTTGGGCACAGACAGAGCATTTCCAGCTGCCATCATGGCTGGGTACACGGCACTTGCTGCACACTCTCAGGGAGCAGACCTGGCATGGGTCTCCCCGGTTGAATATGAAACCCAGGTTTCTCTCACAGTGTACACAGACTCTGCTACCATCCTGCTGAGTCTTCCCACTCCTACGTTTTGCTTCAAGGAGGTCAGTTTTCAGTTTCCTGGAAAACAGGGGGGAAATTCTCTTAAACAATAAAACAACAAAAAATAGATATCTTAATTTAAACGATCTATATAGTGCTAAGGGTGATTCTCTAGATGCCAAGCATGCACTGCAGCTTTACGAGCTATCGTTTTTCTTAGTGATAAATATGAGTATTTTCTATCAATATTTACAATAGTACTACTGTGTGATCAAAGTGTGACTTGTGTTGAGGAAAAATAGCTTATTCTATAGACTGGAATTTTCTATTTATTGGACATTAAAACCACTGATTTAGTGACCAGAGCAATAGTACATTTGCCTTATTGTGGCTGATACAGGTTCAATTCTTGACATTTTGTATTATCCACTGAGCACAACCAGAGGTTATTCCTGAATACAATGCTAAGAATCACTGAGCACCTCCAGAATTGCCCCCCTAAAAGAAAACAAAACAAAACAAAAATCAACAATACTGCCTGGATCTCCATCTGATTTGTATGTATACTTCAGCTTTTAAGTTTCTTTCAAAGTTTTCCTGTGATCACAAGTATTCCCACAATACTTAGTGTAATTTTCTGTAGAGTTCACTACAGTAATGCTTGGAGTAGGTGCCATGAAATGTAATAGGTTAAACTTTGGGTCCCACATTTTCCAGGCTAAAATGAAAGCCATTTTTCAACTGTACATTTATTTGGTTGTGGTTTTTAATTTACACTTTAGTGCTTGTTTTATCAATTTCTCTGTAATTTCTATGTAGGTAAGTCTGTATGTTTTGTTAAGCTTTGAATTTGGAGCATATTAATAATTATGAACACAATAGATACCATTTTATTGAGTGTTCCAAAGAAAGAGTAAGTAAAATAGATTGACAAAAAAGAGAAGGGGTTATGAAATGAGCAGGGAAATTAAGAGAAGGGAGGGAAAGGAGGAAGGAAGGCAAAAATAATGGCAGACACAGTTCAGGATGCTTCATTAAGGGGATATTGTGAAATCCAGAAGCAATAAAGTATGTCCTATGCTTTATAAATTAGAAAGACCTTTGTAACATTGTTAAAAAGAAAATGAGAAGATAAAAATGTACGCTATTGAATGTTATAAGTAAATTCAAATTAAGTTTGCCTAAAATTGATACTTATTACTTTGAAAAGTAATAAGTCTAAGAAGACTACAGGCTGTTAGCAATTACTTGAGAAGGATTTCCAATTTTTCTATTTCCTTAATATCATTTTTCTACTTTTGCTCCAAAAGCCAAATTATTTTGATTCTTGAAAATATTTACTATCTAATCTATTCATTTTTATTGTTGTCTGAAGAGAAGCAAAGTATGGGTGATAGATGAAAAGTGTAGTAGAGATAAATACCGTCGAAGTATACTCTTACTAGCTAATAAACAAAAATTTAGGAAGTTAAAAGTCTTTGCAGATGCTTAATTCATCTTAAAAAGACTTTTCACTTGTGATAAACTCAATATTCCCTTAACTTAAAGAATAGTCTTTAATCTTAAAGTTTTCTTGTTACTGAACTTTCATTCTTACTAACAAGTGAGCTTATAAATTAAATTGTTGAAATATTAAAAACTAAAGAGATAAACTACCTCAATTGTGACAAATAATAAACCCCTTTTATTTCTATTTTTTGCTGATATGTTGAATTATTTCTCTATCTCATAATAAAAATGTTTGAAGCAGTTCAAAGATTGACAGCTTCATGACTAAACAAATGCACTTCAAATGAAAAATAGTTTTAATTAAAACACCTGTCATCCAATTTCTGATAAAGAAGGAAGAAATACTAAATGGAACAAGGAAAACCTCTTCAACAAGTGGTGTTGACACAAGTGATTCTCCACTTGCAAAAAAAGTGAACACAGACCCCCAGCTATGACCATGTAAAAAGGTAAACTCCAAATTCATTAAAGACCTTGATATTAAACCTGAAACCATAAAGTATATAGAACAAAACATAGATAAAACACTCCATGACATTGATACTAAAGGCATCTTTGAGGAAACAGCACTCTCCAAACAAATGGAAGCAGAGATAAACAGATGGGAATATATTAAGCTGAGAAACTTATGCACCTCAAATAAAATAGTGTTCAGGAAACAAGAGCCACCCACCACTGAGTGGGAGAAACTACTTACCCAATATCTATCAGATAAGGGGTTAATATCCAAAATATATAGACACTGACAGAACTTTACAAGAAAAAAATCTAATCCATCAAAAATGGGGAGAAGAAATGGCCAGATACTTTGACAACGAAGAAATACAAATGACCAAAAGACACATGAAAAAATGCTACATACCACTAATCATCAGGGAGATGCAAATCAAAACAACTACGATGTGCCATCTCACATCACAGAGACTGGTGCACATCACAAGGAATGTAAACAAGCAGTGCTGAGAGGATGTGGAGAGAAAGGAACTTTGATTCACTGCTGGTGGGAATGCCATCTAGTCAAACTGTTATGGAAAACAATATGGAGATTCTTCCTAAAACTGGAAATTGAGCCCCCATATGATCCAGTTATACCACTACTAGGGATATACCCTAGCAATACAAAAATACAACACAAAAGTCCCTTCCTCACAAATATATTCCCCATACGATCCAGTTATACCACTACTAGGGATATACCCTAGCAATACAAAAATATAACACAAAAGTCGCTTCCTCACAAATATATTCATTGCAGCACTATTTACAATAAGCATACTCTGGAAATAACCAAGATATAATCCAATAGATGAATGGCTAAAGAAACTGTGGTACATATACACAATTAAATATTATGCAGCTGTCAGGAGAGATGAAGTCATAAAACTTTCCTATACATGGATGTACATGGAATCTATTATGCTTAGTGAAATAAGTCAGAGAAATAGAGATAGACATAGAATAGTTTCATTCATCTATGGGTTTTAAGAATAATAAAAGACACCTTTGCAATAATTCTCATAGACAAAAAGAGGAGGACTGGAAGGTTCAGCTATGACATGAAGTTCACCACAAAGGATAGTGAGTGCAGTTAGAGAAATAACTACTCTGACAACTATCTTAACAATGTGAATGAATGAGGGTAGTAGAAAACTTGTCTAGAGTACAGGCGGGGGTGGTGTGGGGAGGAGGGAGATTTGGGACATTCACCAATGTTCCAATGGGACAATGTTGCATTTGTGAAGGGAGTGCTCTTTACATGACTGAAACCCAACTACAGTCATATTTATAATCAAGGTGTTTGAATAAAAATATTAATAATAAAAGAAAAGAAATAAAAAGTAAAAATGTGTGTGGGTACATTTTTTGTTTTGTTTTTATTTTTGCATATGCACAGGAAAATATGGAGAAAATATAAAGGAAATAACTTTGGCCTAAACACAGAGAGACCTTACCTATAAAACATTCTGGCATAGGATCAATTAAAAGCTCCAGGCATAAGACCAACTCCTGGATACAGGCATACTAAGTTGTCTAACCCCAAAGTCTTTCTCTGTGTTCTTAGTAAAATCTCTTCACATTCACAGTTGTTGAGGTCACTTTTCTGTAGTTAGAGATCCTGGTTTTTGTACAGATCCTCTGTTGAATTCAGGGTGACACAGAGAATCTTCTAATTTCATCTTGCCATTAGGTGCCAATGAAGAGATTCCTGCACTGAAAGCTGGTTGTTGCTGTTATCAAGTCGCCAGGGTGTCATATGAACACACTCTGAAGCAAGTATATGCCAGGGCAGCCTTAGGGCCTTCCCTGGTAGAAGTCTGATTCCTGATGCTGGTAGAGAAAATAGTGCTGTTTCCATAGATGAGATCCAAGGGGTAAATGGCCAGTGTCTGATCTTCTAAAGCCTAAGTCAAATAACTATGATAAGTGTTCAGGGTGTTAGACCCACAGCAATGTAAAAATTATGTGTTCTTATTTCTATTAGATTAGAACTTGTTGCACACATAGATTTTCGCATTTTAATGTGCCTGTGCAAAAACGAACAATGCTACTGTTACATATGTGAGGGAGTAAAAATAACAAGCTAAACAATCCCAAATAACCTGGTTCTAACATGAACTTAGAGTATTAGGGAACATATTCTAGAATTTGCTACTAAATAGATTAAAAAAAGTGGGGGAAACTGCTGCTACATAAGAAAATAGACAGTAAGAGTTATACTTAGAAGGAAACATTTAAATAAATATTTGAAAGAAATAATTCTTCAATTACTTTCTGAAATAATTTGGGGAAGGGGGAAAATTCTGAGCACAGCTTCTGCATGCAACATGTCTTTTGGAGTCTGAAAAATAACACCCAGAGTCACATATCAGGAAATGTCCTTGACCTCAGGACTTCTCAGAAACCGAATCTAGTAGTGAACAATGATCCACAGTGAAAGGAGGTGTGGGAAAATAGGCCTCTGAAAGCAAAGCATCAGTGGTGATGTCAGCTGTTTCTTGGGCTGAGGCAAGGTGGACTGGGAATCTATTGTTTCACTTTGGGAGATGGTTGGCAGCTAGCTAGTGTGTGGGGAAAATGCCAGTTCTGTGGAGTTAAGAACCAAAGGTAAAAAGGGTTATTTGGGAAAAAAAAAACAGATCAGGGCTGAGAGAGTGAATGTCTAAAAAAGGATTTGCAAAGTGATAAGAGCAGAGGAAAGGAGAGGTTATATAACAGGAGGAAGGCCAATATCCAATACAAACAGATATTATGTATGTTACAGATGAATATTCGACAGATATTAAGGTGGCCAATACATACACTTATGCACACATAGACACTGAGAATCTATCTATGGGTTATAGCTGATAGGCTGAACCAGGTGGAATGATTCATAATTCTTAAAAATATAAAGCTGACAAGTCAGATCAAAAGGTTTGTAGTTTGTCTTCAAGTTTGTCTATGAAATTATCCCCTCCCCTGACTGCATCTCAGAGGTTTCTGGTGGCTGCTGATGGTAGGGGACATCCCCCAGTCTCCGCCTCTCTGCCAACTGTATCTCTGAGGTATCCGGCACCTGCTGATGTAGAGGACCTTCTTCTGTCTCTGCCCCTGCCCCACAGCGTTTCTGCACCCCTAGGACGGGATAGGAACTACAGATGGGAGGGTCTTACGGCAGAGGTCTGGAGGACTGGAGCTCCGCTGACTTCCACATAGGGGAGGAAGACAAGGGAGCCAGGCTCAACAGCGCCCTCCACCATTGTGGCCAGGTGTGTTACTACACTGGCTGCTAACAAGAGGAGGCAGCAACTAATTAGGCTCAGTAGAGGGCATTCTAGAGGCCAAACCTCAACCAACCCACCCAACAGTCCCACCCAGAGCTGCAATCCAGACAAGGGGCCCAGAACAATCACAGGGAGCCTAAACAGGCCAAAATTAGAAGGCACTGCTCTCCAAACCACACCAATAAATGTATAAAAACATGGATAAACTGAGGAGGACCCTAAAAGCTGGAGATGCAGAGAGAACTCCTACTAAGTTTCCAAGTCCACCAAAACACACAGATCCAAGAGATGAAGATTTAAAAACAACAATGAGAAAGGAAATGCAAGCCCTGGTACAGGAAATGAGAGAATTGCTAGCCACCGAATACAAGAAAACCATGGAGGAATAAATTAGCCAAATGAAAGAAGTTCTGATACAGAATATGAGAGGCTCCATACAAAAGGAATTAAATGAATTAACAGACACCGTAAATGGCCAGACAAGCAGAATCACAGAGATAGAGAAGCACATAGTAGTACTTGAAGGAAAACTTCAGACAAAAAAATGACCAGGAAACCAACAAGGAATTAAGAGGCAAGGCATTAGAAGGAAAAGTCCAGTACTTAATGAGCAAAGACAAATGAAATAATGTAAGAATTGTAGTATACCAGAAGGGGAGGATACATGGAAAGTGGAAGAACAAGTAGCTAGGGAAATAATAGCAGAAAACTTCCCACACATTGGAAAGAAGACTACGTGCAAATCCAGGAAGTGAAAAGAGTCTCTAATAAAATAGACCCTAATAAACCAACACCAAGACATATAATAATCCAAATGGCAAAAAAAAGAGAAAGATGAACTCCTTAAAGCAATAAGGGAGAAAGGAACCTCAGTACAAAGGAAGGGACATTAGAATAAAACCAGATCTCCCATTTGAAAGTTCAAGCAAGAAGACAGTGGAATGAAATATTGAAATGGCTGAATGAAAGAAATTTACAGCCTAGGGTACAATACCCAGCAAAACTCTCATTCATATGGGATGGTAGCCTAAAAACATTCTCAAACAAAAAGGATCTTGCATTATTTGTGCAAACAAAACCGATTATAAACGACTTACTCAGAGACAAACTACACAATCCAAACCCCCAATTGTAACAACAACCACTATATAGAACGCAACTGCAAAACAGCCCTCTCTGTCAATAATCTCCCTAAATGTTAACGGACTAAACTCTCCCATTAAAAGACACATAGTAGAGAACTGGACTAGAAAACATAAACCGGATTTCTTCTGTCTGCAAGAAACACACTTACAACTACAGGACAGGCATAGGCTTAGAATAAAAGGATAAAAATCAATCTTTCAGGCCAAAGGAAAACAAAAATGAGCAGGGACAACCATTCTTATATCAGACAAATTCCATTCAACCTCAAGAAAGTGATCAGAGACAAAGAGGGTCATTACATATTAATTACGGGTACACTAGATCAAGAGGTACTAACCCTGTTCAATATTTATGCACCTAATGTAGAGTCAGCATAATATGTGAGGCAGTTCCTCACTAACCTGGAGAAACACATGAAGGAAATGTGATAACAGTAGGAGACCTTAATACTCCACTATCACCACTGGACAGATCACCAAACAGAAAAAAGGCAAAGAAATAAGACCCCTAAATAAAAAAAAAATTAGAAGATCTAGTGTTAGTAGACTTATGTAGGGCCCTCCACCCCTGAAAACAGAATACACCTTCTTCTCAAGCCCTCATGGAACCTTCTCCAGAATAGACCATGTATTAGGATACAAATCTAACCTAGAGAAGACCACAAGTGTAAAGATCATTAGAAGCACCATATCAGATCATTATGCAACAGAGGTCAAAACTGACTGCAAGAAGAAGCAATGGAGAAAAACTAGTACCTGGAGATTAAACAACATGCTGCTCAATAACAGCTGGATCAAAGAGCAACTCAAGGAAGAAATAAAATGATTCCTTGAAACAAACGAAAACAAAGAGACAACATGTCAAATTTGTGGACACAGCAAAGACAGTAATTGGAGGGAAATTCATAGCAATACAGGCCTATATAAATAAAGAGAAAATGATAAAGTCAACTGTTTAAAGGATCATCTCAAGGAATTGGAACAACAGCAGCAAAGATATCCAACCACAACCAGAAGGCAAGAAATAATAAAAACCAGAGCAGAAATAAACAACATAGAAACTAAGAAAACAATACAAAGACCAGCAGCTGGTTTTTCAAAAAATAAACAAGATAGATAAACCACTGGCAAAACTCACAATAAAGAGGGAAATAAACCTAAATCAGTAGGATCACAAATGAATGGGGAGAGATTACAACAGAACCCCAAGAAATACAACATATCATGAGATCATATTATTAATAACTATACTCAGTTAGGCTGGAGGACCCTGTAGAAATCAAAGGATTCCTGGAAAAACACCATCTTCCGAGACTGGAAAAGGAAGACCTAGAAAGCCTAAACAGACCAATCACTTCCGAAGAAATTGAAGATGTAATTAATAATCTCCTTAAGAATAAAAGTGCAGGCCCAGATGGATTTACAGGTGAATTCTATCAAACATTCCGAGAAGACTTACTACCACTTTTCCACAGGTTCTTCCAAACCATCGAAAAAACAGGAACCCTCCCCCAACTCCTTTTATGAGGCTAATATCACACTCATTCCCAAAATGGCAAAGACACCACCAAGAAAGAAAACTAAAGACCAATCCCACTAATGAACATAGATGCAAAGATACACAACAAAATCTTAGCAAATCGAATCCAACACTTCATCAAAAAGATCATACACAATGACCAAGTGGGTTTTATCTTAGGAATGCAAGGTTGGTTCAACATATACAAATCAATCAACAGCATACATCACATCAACAACAAGAAAGACAAAAACCACATGATCATATAAATCTATGCAGAGAACGCATTTGAAAAAGTCCAACACCCTTTCATGTTGAAGACACTCAGTAAAATAGGGTAAGAAGGAACCTTCCTCAAGATAGTTACAGCTATCTATGAAAAGTCCACAGCCAACATCATCGTTAATTGCAAAAAACTAGAAGCATTTCCATTATGATCAGGAACTAGGCGAGGCTATCCATTCTCTCCACTCTTATTCAATATAATCTTAGAAGTCCTAGCAATAGCAATTCAGCAAGAGAAGGGAATCAAAGAATCCAAATTGGGAAATAGGAACTCAAACTATCTCTTTTTTGCAGATGATATGATGATAAACATCGAAAATCCTAAAGAGTCCACAGTAAAGGTCCTAGAAACAATTAACCAATATAGCAAAGTGGCTGGCTACAAAGTCAGTACACAAAAGACAGCGTTTCTCTATACAAATAACTAAGCTAAAGAGAGAGAGATTAAAAGTACAATTCCATTTAAAATAGTATCAAAAAATATTAAGTACCTAGGAATCAACCTTATAAGAGAAGTGAAGGACCTATATTAGGGCAACTTCAATAACTTCAGAAAGAAATTGAAGAGGACCTAAGGAAATGGAAGAGCATCCCATGCTCATGGGTAGGTAAAATCAACATAGTCAAAATGGCTATCCTACCCAAACTACTATATAGATTTAATGCAATCCCTATCCAAATCCAGACATCATTCTTTAAAAAATTAAAGCAATCAATCACAAAATTCATCTGGAACCACAAAAGACCCAGAATACCCAAACACATGTTAAAAAACAAGAAGCTGGGTGGCGTCTCTCTACCTAACCTACAACTATACTATAAAGACATAGTGATCAAAACAGCATGGTACTGGAACAAAGACAGGACCTCAGACCAATGGGCCGTAACAGAATTCTCAAACATAAACCCCCAGATATACACCCAACTAATACTTGACAAAAGAGCCAAGAACTTGAAATGAAACAAAGAAAGTCTCTTCAACAAATGATGTTGGTACAACTGGAAAACCACATGTAAGAAATTGACAATTGACCCATACCTCACTGCTTATACAAAAATCAACTCAAAATGGATCAAAGACCTTGAAATCAGAACCGAATCTATGACGTTTTTGAGATTAAAATAGGCAGAATGCTCAAAGATCTATATATCAAAAAGGTCTTCGAGGATGGATCACCAATGGCAAGAACTTTAGCATCAAACATAAACAAATGGACTACATCAAACTAAAAAGCTTCTGCATGGCAAAAGAAACCCTAATTAACACAAGAAGACAGTCAAATGAATGGGAAAAAAAATCTTTGCACTCAACATGTCAGATAAAGGGCGGATATCTAGAATATACAAAGCACTCAGAAAGTTGAGCCGCCCCCCCAAAAAAAGACAAATAAAGCCATAAAAATGGGAATATTAAATGAATAAAAATGTCTCTGAGGAAAACTGAAGGATGGTCAACAAACACATGAAAACATGCTCACCTTCACTCATCATTAGGGAAATCCAAATCAAGAAAACAATGAGATACTACCCTACATGAGTGAGGATGGCTCACATAAAAAATAATGGAAACAATCTCTGTTTGCGGGGTTGTGGTATGAAAGGCACTCTCATTCTCTGGTAGTGGGAATGCCCCCTAGTCCAACCACTATGGAGAACAGTCTGGAGAGGGCTAAAGGAACTCAGAATTGAGCTGCCATTGGATCCAGGAATTACACTCCTAGGTATCTACCCCTAAGTTGGAAGGACATTCATCCCAAAGTATGTGTGCACCCCACTATTTATTGCAGTACTCAGTATGATAGCCAAGTCTTGGAACCAACCTCGATGCCCAACAACAGATGAGAGGATCATTAAGATGTGGTACCTATACACAATGCTATACTACATGGAAGTCAGAAATGATACGATCATAGATTTTGCAGCAACGTGTATGGACGTAGAACAAATTTTGTTAAAAAAAGCAAGGGCCAGGGAGATAGCATGGAGGTAAGGCGTTTGCCTTTCATGCAAAAGGTCATCGGTTCGAATCCCGGTGCCCCATATGGTCCCCCGTGCCTGCCAGGAGCAATTTCTGAGCATGGAGCCAGGAGTAACCCCTGAGCACTGCCTGGTGTGACCCAAAAACAAAACAAAAAAAAAGAAAAACAAAAAAAGCAAGCGAGAAGATTAAAGATAAACACAGAATGATAGCACTAATCTGAAGTACCTATAATAGGTACCAGATATATAACCAAAACCCCATGATTAAATAACAGGGTGTAACAGGATAGAAACTTCAAACACTATAATAATCACCATTTACTGGGAAGTAGAGCCTAAAACAAAGGGAAGAGAAACAACACAAAGCCCAACTACACATATCATAAAGAAACCAGCAATAGCAGAAACAGCAGCATAGAGAGAACAGGTATGTAATTATCATTTTACTACAAAGGTCCATAATAATTTACTAGGGATCTTATACAGGAATACAAGTAAAGATTATGATGGGAAATTATTGACTCCAATGGAAACATTTCAAAACATTATGGTTGAATGCCTTAATATTACCACATGTAAAATAACCTCTTGGTTCTTCTGTCCATAGGGGTTCCTGGATACAAAGGGTGAACATTCTATGGTGGTACCTCGGTGCTGAGTCACAAGAGGCACCACACTCAGCTTGATTCAAGAAAGTGTCTGTATATAACTCTTTTCTTTAAATATTTTATTTAAACACCATGATTATTGCATACATGATTGTATTTCGATTTCAGTCATGTAAAGAACACCACCCATCACCAGTGCAACATTCCCATCACCATTGTCCCAAATCTCCCTCCTCTCCACCCAACCCCAGCGTGTACTATAGACAGGCTCTCCATTTCCCTCATACATTCTCATTATTAGGACAGTTCAAAATGTAGTTATTTCTCTAACTGAACTCTTCACTCTTTGTGGTGAACTTCATGAGGTGAGCTGGAACTTCCAGCTCTTTTCTCTCTTACATCTAAAAATTATTATTGCAAGAATGTCTTTCATTTTTCTAAAACCCCATAGATGAGTGATACCATTCTGCGTTTTTCTCTCCCTCTCTCTGACTTATTTCACTAAACATGATAGATTCCATGTACATCCATGTATACGAAAGATTCATGACTTCATATCTCCTGACAGCTGCATAGTATTCCATTGTGTATATGTACCACCATTTCTTTAGCCATTTGTCTGCTGAAGGGCATCTTGGTTGTTTCCAGAGTCTTGCTATGGTAAATAGTGCTGCGATGAATATAGGTGTAAGGAAGGGATTTTTGTATTGTATTTTTGTGTTCCTAGGGTACATTCCTAGGAGTGGTATAGCTGTATCTTATGGGAGCTCGATTTCCACTAGCAGTGGATAAGAGTTCCTTTCTCTCCACATCCCCATCAACACTGCTTGTTCTCATTCTTTGTGATGTGTGTCATTCTCTGTGGTGTGAGGTGGTACCTCATAGTTGTTTTATTTTACATCTCCCTGATGATTAGTGATGTGGAGCATTTTTTCATGTGTTTTATGGCCATTTGTATTTCTTCCTGTCAAAGTGTCTGTCCATTTCTTCTCCCCATTTTTTGATGGGATTAGATTTTTTTCTTGTAAATTTTGTCAGTGCCTTGTATACTTTGAGATTAGCCACTTATCTGATGGGTATTGGGTGAATAGTTTCTCCCACTCAGTGGGTGGCTCTTGTATCCTGGGCGCTGTTTCCTTTGAGGTGCAGAAGCTTCTCAGCTTCATATGTTCCCATTTGTTAATCTCTGCTTTCACCTGCTTGGAGAGTGCATTTTCCTCCTTGAATATGTCTGTAGTCTCAATGTCCTGGAGTGTTTTGCCTACGTGTTGTTCTATATATCTTTAGGTTTCGGGTCTGATATCAAGGTCTTTCATCCACTTGATTAATCTTTTGATGCTAACTGGGGGGTCTAAGTTCAATTTTTTGCAAGTGGATAGCTAGTTGTGCCAACATCACATGTTGAAGAGGCTTCCTTTGCTCCATTTAGGATTTCTTGCTCCTTTATCGAAAATTAGGTGACTGTATGTCTGGGCAACACTTTCTGAGTATTCAAGCCTATTCCACTGATCTATGGGCCTGTCCTTATTCCAATACCATGCTGTTTTGATAACTATTGCTTTGTAGTAAAGTTTAAGGTTGGGGAAAGTAATTCCTCCCATGTTCTTTTTCCCAATGATTGCTTTAGCTATTCTAGGGTGTTTATTGTTCCAAATGAATTTCAAAATTGCCTGATCCACTTCTTTGAAGAATGTCATGGGGGATCTTTAGAGGGATTGCATTAAATATGTATAATGCCTTGGGTAGTATTGCCATTTTGATGATGGAAATCTTGCCCATCCATGAGCAGGTAATGTGTTACCATTTCCGCGTGTCCTCTCTTATTTCTTGGAGCACAGTTTTATAGTTTTCTTTGTATAGGTTCTTCACATTTTTATTCAAGTTGATTCCAAAATATATGAGTTTGTGTGTCACTATTGTGAATAGGGTTTTTCTATGTCCATTTCTTCCTTATTAATGTTGCGATATAAAAATGTGTTTGATTTTTGTGTGTTAATTTTGTAGTCTACCAACTTGCTATATGAGTCTATTATTTCTAGAAGCTTTGTGGTAGAGTCTTTAGGGTTTTCTAAATAGAGTATCATGTCATCTGCAAAAAGCGAGAGCTTGACTTCTTCCTTTCCTATCTGGATTCACTTGATATATTTTTTCTCCCCTAATTGTTACAGCGAGTTATTCCAGTCTATGTTGAATAGGAGGACAGCTTTGTCTTGTACCAGAATTTCGAAGGAAGGCATTGAGTTTTTCTCCATTGAGTATAATATTTGCCACTGACTTGTGGTAGATGGCCTTAACTATATTGAGAAAGGTTCCTTCCATTCCCATCTTGCTGAGAGTTTTGATCAAGAAAGGGTGTTGAACCTTATAAAATGCTTTCTCTGCATCTTTGGTATGATCATGTGATTTTTATTTTTCTTGTTGTTGATGTTGTGTATTGTGTTGATAGATACACAGATGTTAAACCATCCTTGCATTCCTGGGATGAAACCTACTTGATCGTAGTGTATGATTTTCTTAATGAGGCATTGAATCCTATTTGCCAGCATTTTGTTGAGGATCTTTGCATCTGCATTCATCAGCGATATTGGTCTGTAATTTTATTTTTTTGTTGCATCTCTGTCTGGTTTAGGTATCAAAGTGATGTTGGCTTCCTAAAAGTATTGGAAGGGTTTCCGTTTTTTCGATTTCATGAAAGAGTCTTGCCAGAATTGGTAGTAGTTCCTCTTGGAAAGTTTGAAAAAATTCATTAGTGAATCCATCTGGGCCTGGGTTTTTGTTTTTGGGCCGACATTTGATTACTGTTTTAATTTCATCAGTAATGATGGGGGTGTTTAGATATGCTACATCTTCTTCCTTCAACAGTGGAAGATTATAAGAGTCCAAGAATTTATCCATTTCTTCCAGGTTCTCATTTTTAGTGGCGTAGAGCTTTTCAAAGTAGCTCTGATTACCCTTTGAATCTCTGCCATATCAGTAGTGATCTCTCCTTTTTCATTCCTGATATGAGTTATCAAGTTTTTCTCTCTCTCTTTCTTTGTTAGTTTTGCCAGTGGTCTATCAATGTTGTTTATTTTTTCAAAGATCCAACCTTTGCTTTTGTTGATCTTTCGGATAGTTTTTTGGTTTTCCACTTCATTGATTTCTGCTCTCAGCTTTGTTATTTCCTTCTGCCTCCCTATTTTTGAGTCCTTTTGTTGAGCACTTTCTAGTTCTATGAGCTGCGTCATTAAGCTACTCAGGTAAGACCCTTCTTCCTTCCTGATGTGTGCTTGCAAAACTATAAATTTTCCTTTCCGTAGTGCTTTTGCTGTGTCCCATAAGTTCTGATCGTATGTGTCTTCATTATCGTTTGTTTCCAGGAACATTTTGATTTCCTCTTTGATTTCATCTTGGACCCCCTGGTTATTCATTATGAGGCTGTTTAATTTCTAGGTGTTAATTTTTCTCTTCTGTATTCCTTTGGAATTCACAAATAATTTCAGAACCTTGTGGTTGGTAAAGGTAGCCTGCAAATTTTCTATCCTCTTGATATTATGGAGATATGTTTTATGTGTCTGCCTGTTGTCTATCCTGGAGAATGTCTTATGTACATTGAAGAAGAATTTGTATCCAGGTTTCTGGGGATGGAGTGTCCTATATATATCCACTAGGCCTCGTTCCTCAACTTCTCTCTTCAGTATATTCTTGTTTTGTTTCAGTCTGGTTGACCTATTCCGTGTTGACAAAGCTGTGTTGAGATCTCTCACAATTATTGTGTTATTATTGATATTATTTTTCAGCTTTGTCAACAATTGCATTAAATATTTTGCTGGACACTCATTCAGTGCATATATGTTTAAAAGTGTGATTTCTTACTACTCTACATATCCCTTGATTAGTATGTAATATCCATCTTTGTACCTTACAACCTTCCTGAGTATAAAGTTAGCATTATCTGATATTATTATGGCCACTCCAGCTTTTTTATGGGTGTTGTTTGCTTGGATAATTTTCCTCCAGCCTTTTATTTTG